>CABFOV010001539.1:44333-59891 GCA_902141375.1 Timema poppense
GTGTGTGTGTGTGTGCGTGTGTGTGTGTGTGTGTGTGTGTGTGTGTGTGTGTGTGTGTGTGTGTGTGTGTGTGTGTGTGTGTGTGTGTGTGTGCACTACTGTGTCTAATTTGAACTTATGCAATCTTTCTTTTTTTCCAGACATTGTGTTTCTGACAAGTTTGACTTCTACAGTATTTATCTTCTCGGAATTGAAGAAACTTGTTGAGAGGCAAATTGAGAAACGTCAAAAACCTTCTTCGTGGAAAAATGAACTCGACTTTGTATGACAGTTAAGGAATACCAGAAGCAAGACCCGAGTAGATTAAAAGTTATCTATCCTGTAAGTAAAGTATTTTTTTACAGCAAAGATAGGTTTAATAATTATAAACAAAATGAGGAGGTCTTTTCTGGTGGAGGAGTCTACATGATAAACAGAACAAGCTACTATTGAAAACATTTACTCTAACAATAGTACCAAAAGTTTAAAAACATAACGTATCATAATAATCTGTGCGTGACTATTTGAAATGTATTTTAATTTAATGAGCAGTAGTTTAATTATTTCAGAATTTATTGTCCCGGCTTCATTCCAGTACTTGTTTCATACTCACTGTTTGCTTGTTTTCACAACTTGCACAATCTTAAAATGAGATATATTAATGTTTTAGGTGCTGTTTTTTTGTCATTTGCTTTACTAAAAAACACTGTTATAGGAATATTAAGTCTTTTTTTTTCTGACGCAATTTAAATTGGGTTGCTAAACATTTTTTGGTGAGAAAAGTTTGTGTAATGTTACAATGCACATTTGCTTAATTTAGCAATTTACAATATAAAATGCATTTAACATTTCTACGGCTTTGTGTTGAATTGTGTTAAATTTAACAAATCAATAGTGTGTTCCGGGCCAAAACAATGCAATAAATTTGTCAAGTTCAAAAATGGCTTCAGATTTGATACGTTGTGCATACAATTTGGCATAGTAGTATAGTGATGCAATTTTATTTCATTGATAAACATTCCTCAGAAATTATGTTTTGAATTAAACACAAAAGTGATATTTGCTCATAACTATGAAAGAAAGGTTTTTAATCAATAAAAATCACTACTTTATAAAAGTCCAGAAATATAATGGAATGTTCTGAGAAAACTTTTCATATTTCTTCTTTGTGGCATTAAAACTAAGTTAAATAGTCACCGGAAAATCGGATGGATTTGTTTAGTTTGTTAATTCACATTTAATAGACGAACCTTTAGTTTACACACCCCAATAAAAATAAGACACTACTTACTCACCCATCGATGAAAGCTTTGTTCAACAAAATGGTATTTTAAAAACAATTGCTATGAATTAAAACTGAACATCTCTGAAGAATAAAACATGATGGAGAATCTGTGATATTATGAAAACATGAATTTGAGTTATTGTCTTAAAAGAGTTAAGGGGTTAAAATCATATATATATTTTTTCTTTCTATTTCTCTCGTTATGTACCATTTTCAACTTGCTCGAATTCTTGCCTGCTTTTAGAGAAACTGTTTTTAGGACTAGTTATAAGTTGTTTATTTATTCAATATGTTGTATGTCTCAGAGTTTGTGTGAAAGACTCTTAAAGTAAAGCCAAAAATTGATGAAACTAAGTCCCTCCTAAAAAGGGAAAATAAAAACTTAATAGGGAGTCTGAGTGCATAGTACGCATAATTCAGTTGGTATTTGTGTGCTATAGTTTTTCAATTATTATGTTAAAATATTTATCTCAATAAAATGTGAAAACCTAAAATTAAAAACTAGCAGAAGTAGCCGAGGTAACCGTGCAATGAATTATGTGGCTACCTCCAACACTGCTTTTTTGTTTCAAACTTACAGGGGAAAAAAATCATTATTTTAGTTTCTCTGGCCCAGTTTTATTAAACTTGTGTGCATTAATGTGATCTTTCTTTTTTTTTTTAATTTTGGGCTAATATGTTAACAAACTTAATTTGATATTTTAGTGAAAAAAATAAATCTTTATAGTATTCTATAAATTAAAGAAGCTAGAAAGGAAAGATGGATAGGAACACAGTTCATACATTACATTTCTGTCACTAGACAAAGAGGTAATAGGTGCCTCTTGGTGAAAACCAATTGTGATTTCCTAATCCCCTGGTCAAGGTTTCATTATATCCTAACTCATCACTACAGAGTGTGAAATGCTAAATTAACATCCTAAGAGAGGGGAAAAAAAATTATACACACAAGGGAAAAATTGTTAAAGAATGATGGAACATTTAGATAAGAACATGAACGAAAATAAAGGACAATCACAGTGAATTTTTCTGTTTCTCCCTTTCATGTTTTTTGGTTTATATGTTGAAATGATCTTGAAATCTTGCAAATTTCTTCTTAAGACTATAAATATACTTAATTTATGTACTATGAATAACATTATACATATTTTCACCAAGATCAAGTAAGATAAAATAAATAAATAAATGAACAAAAGTCTTGATTATACCGGCCATTGCAAAAATCTATTTAAAAAAAGAAAAGGCTTTGTTTAGCATAATAGCCCTGATAGATTGAAAATTTAGCACCAATATCTATTTATTCTCAATATTTAGAACACCTAACATTATTTTGTTTGTGACACATGTGTGTATTTTAGTTTTGTGATAGTAATTAGTTTTATTAAAGTGGGTGGGACCAGTTTCATCAAATTGTGGACCTATTTTAAATTTTTATGTATAAATGAAATACTTTAAAATTTGTATCATAGTCTTTAAGATGGAATATAAAAAATATGATAAAAATTGAAATAATGTATTGTCAAGATGGACACACGAGTTGACATATTAATTGATTTTGACGCAGTTGTATTCACTGTCACAAAATAGTGCTCTAAAGTTTTTATTTATTTACGAGTGCTAACTACAAATATATAGAATGTAATCTTAAAATCAGTGTGAATTAAATAGATATTGTTTAATGCATAGTTGTTTGTAGGTAATGTAATATTTACTAATGACCTAAAGATGATAAATCACAACTGTTTTTTGTTCACTTGATATTAGTAAATATAGCTTAATTTAGCTACAAAATTTACTCCTAGTAATTTATAGAATGTTATTGTTTGCACTATATTAATGTGAAATGAAACTACACAAATAAATGCAGTTAAAACAATATATTAGTAATCTTATAGTACTAGTTGATAAAATTTAGGGGTGGGGGGGGGGGAAGTTTGCAGATATAAGTAACATTAAAAGTTTTTCGCTGTTGCTTGGATGCTTCAAACGTGCTATGGCTTTGCACACCGCACACCATGGAGTGTTTTGGGGCATTTGCAAGGTTAGATGCAACATAAAGCCACTCTACTGCAGGAAAACTTTGGAAAACCACTTCAGGTAAAATTTACACCCAGATAGCATCTTCTAACTTAATTTATTTTTAAAATCTGTTTGCAACTATTGAAATTCTGTACTATGTAATATATTAATATTTCTCTACATTCCTATTAGCACTATCAATGTTGGGTCAATTATAGCAGGTGGGCACAGGATGACATCTACGTTGTTGCTGAAACTTGTTTGTGAAACTTTTTTATTCAAACAGAAACTTGATTCATGATTTGATAAGCACAGTTTGCTTCTATAATAATACTTTAAGTATGAATAACTTGAAATATTGGTTATGAATTTTTTGAGTATGTTAAAAACTAAAGCGAAAATTTTTAATATAAAATTCCTTTTCATTATTGAACTATGTTGGTCTTTTGAGATCTTGTCCATTCTCTAGAACATAGCAATATTTGATTGTCGGTAATTAGCTTCAAATAAGCTTTGTAAAGTAGTACGCACATGATGTAATAGCTTACAAATAATAATGGTAGATTGATTTTTTAAATTATCTATCTTTATTAATAGTTATTTTATTCAGATGTTTGTTAGCTAATCTTTTCAATCTCCCGTTTCTAAATGTCTCCAGCCCTGGTCTGTAATCTCGTGAGTGAAGATCTATCAGGCTGAATAGTAGGTCTAGTGGTTTAGAGCCCACTATAATCAGGAGGTTCTAGGTGCTAGTAAACAAATATTCTAAAGTGCCTGATAAAAATAATTGATTTGTATAAATAGGACAGTGAAAAAGATTGAAGAAAGATTAAAAGGCTTAACATTTGCTTGGCTACACAGAAACAGGTACAGGTGAACACTTCACCAAAAAAATATCACACTATGTGCTGGTGTTTTTAAATGTTATGTTTTTGGTACTTATAGAAAAATACATAATTGTAACCTGCAGTTTGTTTGAATGTCTGCATGTGTGCACTAATAGCTTACACTCCTTGAATTCTTGCATTTCACATGGTAATTACTGAGGGAAAGGCCAGGGTTTGAATTTTGTTCCCTCCCTTTATGATAACGGGTACATTTCATCTAAGCCAACCTCTTTATTTCTTCTACCTGTTGATAACCTTTGTATTAGTTATCATTTTAAGATTACAGGCTTATAGGAGCTTGATTACATTAATGCTGTGATTCAAGTATTGAACGAATCCCATCTGAATATGAGCAAGTAGTTTGATTCCACTATAGTTAGTAGGTTTCAGACGATAATGACCCAAGTGTTCTAAGTACCTGCTCAAAAGTTGAAGACACTTAATTTTGCTTCCGCTCAAAAAAAAAAAAAATCTTGACGAGTATATGCTGGGAAACACTGTTCCTCCTCCTTTTATTCGTGAAGTGCTTGAATTAGGTGAGCATGTCAGTATCCATTCTGCTTCACATCATTTCTAATTATTTGGGTAAATTGAGGTCTCTTATACTTCTGCCACCTCCCACAAACACATTTGGGCTATGAGTATTTGATCGCTTACTCTCTTCACCTCTCGCTAAATCAAAACAGTGGGAATGTTCGTTTCTTCTTCCATTGTATTTCAAGCTGTTTTAAATCTCTTAAATATGATACAACTGAATTATTAATACAGTAATAATAATAAAAAAAACTTGATATATTCTCTTAAAATTAGATTTGGATTTCATTTTTACTTAGCTTTCTAATCCACACAACAATTTTGTGTTATTTTGTTTGCAAAAATGTTTGAACATTGTTTACTAGTCTTATATTTCACAGTATGAAAAAATTAATTGCTAGTTGGACGAACTAATTTGAAAACACACAGACAGAGTTGATTCAACACCATTGGCCCACTACTTTAAAAACACTGATAAAGGGGAGGGGAATATTGATGTCTTGTCATCTCTGAGCTAATGGTGCTGCATTTCATTTTTTAATTAATCCCCCTTATGTTTTTAAATTTATATGCTCTAATTGGCAGATAAACTAGAAATAATAATTAATACAAACTGTAGTATAAGTTGAGTGTTTAATTATTTTTTGAAATAATTCTTTTGCTTCATCTTTTGAACTTCTCATCATAGCTAACAATCATACTGCCTCTTCCTGTTATCTTTTATATTTAGACATCTAACATTTGTGTTTTACATTACTTAAACAAAGGTTGGAAGAAAGGAAGAATTATTAATTTTATAAACAAGACTAGGGGGATAGTTTCTAAAAAAAAATTAATTGGAAATAATTGTCTTGTTCCTTATCTATTATTGTGGCACAGGTTCTACAACCTTGGAAAATTATTTCAGCTTATTAAAAAAAAAATTATTCGGTTTCTACATTCTAGAATTATAAGATAATTGTTACATGTTTGAAATATTGATGTTTATACTGTACTTATATAATCTAAGGGATGAGGGCTGATAGAAATTTACTTTAATAACTTTATCAATCAAGGTGGTAATTTTTAATGTAAATATTACTACTTTTTTGAGTATTTAAATAATTGCTCTTTTTCAACTTGAGATGTTGTTCCTAATTAGCTAGAAACAATTAGAAAAATTAGGTATTACATATAAGAATCAAAATTTGTGTAGTTTTCTAAAATTTAGCTCCTTTTAGATCTTAAAGAAACTAGTTAAAAACTTTATCAAGAAGTGTTCAAGTCTAAAAATTCCACATTCCAAATTAATTAGATACATTTGGTGTAGTGATATATTATTTTAAATGTGAATCGGTTATATTAATTCATAAAGGTTATTGGTTTTATATTATAAGAGTCATAACTACGGCATGGATGATTATGCCCTAAAAAGTTAAAAACAGCTCTTTACTTATTACATCCTCACTAGCTTTATAGACACTTCTCTATCATACATGTTCTTTTATTATTAAAACTCTTAATGTATCTCATGTTCACACATTTGTCTACAACATTTAACCACCTCTAATAAAAATACACGTGTGGCTTTTTCAAATGCTCTTTACATTTACTAGATTTGCCTAAAAATCTTGACTAAATAGGTAAATTATAATATAATTTATTAAAATAAACTCATATTAAATAATTTTAATATATTTAGACATTGGAAAAATTTCTACTCATTGATTTTGATAAAAGATGAAATGTTAGATCATACTCTTGATTAAATTTATTTTGAAAATTCTTTAAAATATGCACTATATGCCATAAATAGGATTTAAATACTGCACTCTACCTTAAAATTAAAAATAGCTCAATAGTCAATCATGTATGCTATGTTTGTTATTTCACATTAATTTCCACTTGTCATTATATCACATCACGTGAACTGAACTTTCCACTATCTGTACATATGTCTAGCCGACTGCACACTTTAGATCGGTTGTGTGTGTGTATATATATAGCATTCTTTAGCGGCCAACAAGACTTATTAAATATATACCACAATATGCAAAATATAACACACATTTTTGTAATTATAGTGATTCGAAACATGGTTATACCCTGTTTGACACTAAAATAAAGTTTATAGTAAAAATAAACATCCTAGCCCTAGTTATAGCTTACTTTTGTTACTAAGTTTTATAGGAAACACTATTTTTATCTTGTATTTTAAGAAAACTCAATAATTTGGACACTTCTTAGCTTTTCACTTTTCAGAGCATCAAAAACAGTTCTATTAGAATCCCTCTTCCTATGGCACACTTTTAAAATAATATTGTAGTTCTTCACAATGTCCATTAAATGTGATTGTGATAAATGACTAACATTTTTGACCATCAAAAATCTTGCCATGTACACTAGTTCAACGATGCCCTATTATTTAAATTGGACTGTACCAAGCCCAAATGCTAATTCAGCCAGGATTTTGTAAAGTCTATAAATACATTTGAATATATTTTTATAATAAACTGGCTTTTGTAATAATTTAAAGTTATGGTTTTTAAAGAAAGCCACTAAGTCCTCAAAGTTATTTGTGAGGTTAAAGTGTATTTATTTTGGCTTAAGTTAACCTTGTATGATTGATGCTTTATCTGAACTTTATTGGACATCCCCAAATTTAAATAATTAATTAGCTATGTAAAAATTATGTAAGTATAAATAAAAATCCTTTGTATCCATAGAATGTGAGTAGTGGTTGATGTATAATAAAGTTAGTGTCATATTTTAAATGAAGTTAGAGTGCAAAACTAGAGAAGATATGTGTTTGCGGAATTTTGATTGAAACATAACAATTTTGTCAATTAAAACTTTGATATTGAATGTAGGTGTGAAAGGTTTGAAGCCCATCACTGCACTTAAAGACATGTGGTTTTAATTTCCTCTTATTAAAACAAAATCTGATTAATCTTATTGCATACAATCAATCTTTGAATCATTGTACTCCTATTAAAACATTGGTGCAGTCCAGTTGCTTAAATTTTGTTAAATCTAATCAAATCACACTAAGAAAGCAGGTTGGAAATCATTAGAAAATATTTTCTTTATAATATTCACAAAAATGTATTTTATCAGAATTGATGGTATCCTTGCAATGGGACAGCTAAAAAATAATTAAAATAATCATACAAATATGTAAAAATGTTGGTAACTTTTGTGAACCCACATTTGACAACCTTGCTATATAGTTTCACTCTAAAAACCATCATATTTTCACTTAAAATGAGACTTTAAATATATCACAATTGTAAAAGGGTTGAATTATCACCAAATACTTTCCTCTCTTTGGAGATTTTACTAAACAGCTAGATTGTATTACTGTGGATCCGCACATAGGCTGAAAAATATTTGCAAAGCATAAGTATGGTCACAAGATGGAGCTATGAGTCATTCACATGATATCACTGATCTGCGTTGTCGGTTTGGCGCTCACATCTGCGTTTACTATTGTGAGGAGATTGAAATAACTCTTCAAATAAAAACTCTATGTTTCGTTCTTGTTCGGTGTTGATTTGCCTGAACACACAACACGCCTTGAAAATATTCTTAAGGACCATAATATTATAGAGCTGCTTACCCACTCAAAAAAAAGTTCATGATCAGCTGTTTCTAGTTTGTGTTGGAAAGGATCGTGGGCTAACATACATTTCTTCTCGTGTCAATTGCTGCACCACTTGAGCAGATTTTCACGGTTTTTGGTCAACGTGTGGATCTAGTTTAAATCACTAATCATTATTTACCAGGTATTTTGAGGGTTATGAACAACTTTCTGCTATAAAGCAAATATTATACATTGTTTTGTTTTAACTTGAGGACAAATTGAAAGTCAACTGGGTTAAGGTGTCGTTGAACTAGTTAACTTATCGCTGTACTCTTTGGAGGAAGTAGTGCATACTGCACATCTCTCTGATTACCTTTTCAGTTGTGTGCATTTTAGTTTTAGGTCAAGAACACATTTGATTATTTAATTTTTTGTTTCAAAATTTTCACGTATCATATAACACTTAAAGAATGGAGTTTTTTCTATGTTAAATTCAACTATTTGTAAAGCAGTTTTTATTTTTTTTTTAAGTCTGCATACTTGAAACTCAACTTGACTATAATATTGATGATAAAACACTATAAGATAAACCTCACTTTAACAATTTCTAGCACAAATCTATATAAATTTTTAAAGGTTGAAGACAAACCTATATATAAAAAAAAAATTGTGAAAGAAAAAAAAGTAGGGATGAGACTCCCAACACTAAATGGTGTGGTTGCATTCCCTTAACACTACAAACATACATATTTAAAGGAATTATTATATTACATGGTACAATCTCAATAATCACAGAAAAGTGAAAACTTGCGTTTGAAATATTTCTGTGCTGTGTGTCATCTTTGTAGTCCACTAACTATACACCAGTTATTTCATTTAAAGTCTGCAACATTCCATATACACTCCGTTTACCCTCAAAAGGTAGCAATCTCAAGTTGGCGGATTACACTATGACTTTCTCTTATAAGCTAGGTCATAGTGGGACCATGGAACTTAAGCTTGTCACCATACAAGGTAAACGAAGCATATAGTAAGTAGTCTGTCCAGGCTATTAAAGGAAAGTAGTTACACAAATATACGAAAAAAACAGATAATCCAATTTAAAAGTAAATTTTATTCTTGCATCATATAAAAACACATTCTTAACAAAAATTTATTAACATAGTTTGTGATGTTGATGCTTTAAGGTCACCTCTGAGTCTACAAAACACCACAGTTTGTTCATAAAAATAGTTCTTATGTAGTCGGAAGATGAAAAATACCCATTCTGGGTGAATGTGTCGATAAGTGGCAAATTAGTGCAAGAAAAATAGAGATGTATGTTTTCATTTACATATTTATAAATATAATTTTTTGATAGAAACTGTTAAAGCAAGTTTTTAGTGCTTTATTCTCTTTATTTGAGATGTACTTTAGTGTTATTTTTTTGTTTGAAATTCTCTTGGATTACATTTTTATAATTTTAAATAAATTCTAAACAGCTTTTAAAATAATTACTTAGTAAAAAAGTCATGCCAACTTTTTATTTCTCCATAATAACTTTATCTTTATTTCACTTTTACACTCAAACCTAGATCTATTTAAATTTAAGTTTTAAATTATGTTGATTATTTTTGTATTCTTTTTTTGTTACATATCAAACCGTGTGAACTTATCTTTTTTTTATGTGTGTGAAATATGTTGTGTGTGTCGATGTTGAAGATTTGGCTAAGACGGCACACCTAGTCTCTTAAATCATGGCTGTTGTGTTTTTATTTGTAAATGTTGTATTGCTGTGGCTACCTTAGCTAAATCTCCAATCAAATGTTATCGAGGAAAAAAAAGTTTTCGTTTGTGCCCAGGGTGTTTTGAGCACAGTTGAGTGGTTTGTAATTTACACTTGTTATTTTTATACATCCATACTTTTATTTTATACAGTAGTATTATAAAAAAGGATTTTTTTATTTTAGTTTGTAAAATATTTTTGTCACAGTACTCCAACGTTAACATTATAAAATCTTGTTTGTTATTTGTCTGTAGCATTCCTTATGTACTTTCTCATTTTGTTTATTTTGTGATAATATATATTATTTTTTTACTATGTAAAATTGTGTTTATAAGATCATAAAAATACACAATCTTCCTCCAATCATTATAGTTTGTTTATTTATTTTATTTAGTGGTTCCCAACCTCCTAGAATATTATTTTATTTATATTTATTACACATTGACACACTGTAGTAATTAGCACCTCTTTTATAATAATGAACCAGAAAATATATTTGTTTCATTAGAAGAAATGGACTTATACAGCTATCTGGAGGACAAACCCATATTTTTCCATAGCAGGTGTTATTTGGGATTGAATCTATATTCCAGACTTAATTTCATGTACAATTCTTATATATAAATTTCTGGCATATTTTCTTGTGTTGATTTTAGAAATCGTGTTTTGTGTAAATCACCTATAATATCATTCAATATGATCAATGAATTGAATATAAGTTCAGTTTAATGATTATATCCATGATCACACAGGTAAAATATATGTGAGTAAATAAATGCCCCTAATGGGTATTTGAGGTGTAATGTTTGTCTGAACATCTCAAATATAGAATTGTTTGGCCCACGAATTAAACAAATAATATGAAAAGTTTCCATATTTGTTCTTATAGTACAAATATAATTAAAATTAATAAAATCTATGAAACTGTAGCAACAAACCCAGTCTGGTGCTTATTCACAAACCACCAGTTGGGACATTCTTCTATAAACTATTACAGCCTCACTAATGATCAAGACTACTTCGGTGTTTTGGTACTTTAAATAGCCAACCACCCACTTCGGTGGCCGCATGGTCTGTGTTGAAACAGACTATACTGCCAATGACTAAGAAATGGTTGTTGGTTCTTGGTCAGCTGTACTGAAGGTTTTCCTGCTCCACACATGCGGGTACATTTCTTCTAAATTTATACTTCCTCATACCTCACACATTAGTGTGATTAGTAAATTTGTGTATAACCCAAACAGTAAGATGCGAGGCTTAAAAAAATTACATGTACATACAGTTTATCCCGAAAAGCAGCAAGTATTCCTTGTCTGGTTACACTACTGCCCATAAGATAGGATCATAATGCGATCTTTTAGGGCTAGACTGCTACCCATCATGTTAAACCGATAGTAAATGTTGTTTCATCAGTAATTATTCCTTTCCACACTGAACAAAATATTGTAACCGTTGATCATTATATGAAACAATCGAGCTATTTTGAACAACCTACTATAGGTCTGCACTCCTTCATATGAATAGCTGTCACATGTGCTCAGATTATCTTTTAAATCCATTAGTTTCCAGCCTATAGACTGGGTCGTTTTCTTTATTAACGCCATATATTTTCCACTACCGGCTTGCTAGGCCTGTAATAGCTTCATATGCCTAATAATATAACTAAAGACTAGGAAAGGCACAACATCCAGTCCCCGGCCATTAGGTCATCACTGTGAAAGGGCAAACCTACCTTTCACCAATCATAAATTTTTCGGGCATGCCGGGAATCGAACCCGGGACCCTTAGCTCTGTAGACACAAACTATCGACTGAGCTAAGGTGTTGGATGAACTTGTTATCTAATGAACTTTATTTTATTAGAGCAAATTTTTCATAAAATGTTGATTTGTTGAATGAAATTTAAATATTTTCAAAGTCTTGACACAATGTATTTATACAATAGAAAAAGTGTTAGACTGTCCTTCTGAATATTGATTATATTCATTGCGTTCTTAACAATACAACAATTATAGTATGTGTTGTAAATAGTTGGGATTAATCTCAGCTCACAAATGCATGACTTATCTTTTGTAAATAATGTATGTGGGTGTGTGTCTTTCTATATATGGGGTGTACTGTAACGTGAAACTTGCTTCAGCAGTGGACAGGAGAGACAAAACTATTAATAAAAGTTAATACAAAAACTTGTGTCCCATTTGACCTTTTTTCCGAATTAGTCATGTTTGTACTCCAGTAATGTGGAGCCGCTTCACATTATAGGAAGTACTCAAAATGGCCACCTTCGGCCTGAATGCAATCCAGCGGTCGGGTCAGAGAATGTCCCACTCTTTAAAAAATATCAGGTGTTTTTAGAATATCTAGGAATAGCCCTCGGAACAGTCGTGGGAAAACTACGGTCAGCTGCGACAATTTGTGTGGCCCTTACACAAAATTAAAATCTTTGTGATTTTATCAACAAATGAGCAAGATCATTTATAATATTATATATATATATATATATATATATATATATAAGCTTAAGCTTGTGTGTACGGTAATTATGATAGTTAAATGACTAGTAAATGTATTTTTGTGTGAAATAAAGTTCAGTAATTAGTAAATTTAGATTTTGGTCACATGCGGCTCGGCTCGCTAAATACAAAGATATCCATGTGACCCTCGGTGAGAAAAGCTTGCCCGCCTTTGACTTAGAACATACCTAGACAACAGGTCGAGAGGGATCAAGTATGATATATAAACAGTTAATTGGAATCAGTTGGCTGTAACCCGGGAAAAACGGGCAATTAGGTCACATGTTTATATGAACATTTTTCATCAATATCTTTGTTTCTCCTGTCCACCACCGAATTGTTTCCCACCCGTTTTGATACATCCTGTATGTGACAGAAACTGGTCTCCAAAAAGTAAAATCATCATTAGCTCATTAAGAGTTATTTTAGTAAGATGTACATGTTTGAATCGAGTAAATTTAAAATCGTTAATATTTTTTTTAGCATCACATCTTACTGCCTGTTTGGATTATATGCTAATCACATACTCTGCAGTAGCTCATACAGGGATTGTTTTAGGAGGTTTAATAAACTTAGTATATAAAGGTTTGAATGGTTCTTTAGTGTAAATATTGTCTTATGGTATCTTAGCAACGTATTTTACTACCCGTTCGGGTTTTACGCCTATGCACTAATTACACTAATATTTTAAGGGATTAGGAAGGTTTAATTTATACGAAGTACACCCGCATTTGCGTGAAAAAAGTAGAAAACCACCCTCGGTGCACCCGACCGGGATCGAACGCCGATCTCCCCGTTTTCACCAAGCTAGCCTAACACAAGAGTAGCGGCAGGTTGGACCATGCAGCCATTGAAGTAGGTCATGGCTTTCTTTCTTCATATTTATTTTGTTTATCAAATATGGTTTACAAACAACCAGTTAAAGTATTAATTGGGTGGTCATACATTTTAAAGACATCTTTTGTATATATTTCATAAAATTATATGATCTCAGCCAGTTAAAAATTTTGAACTCTCAGAAATTCTTGTTGACCTTTGTAGGAGAGAACACTAATCTATTTTACTTAATCTTTTTTACATCTGATTGAAGTATTTATCACAAATTGTGAGATAACTTTACCAAATCTAATCAAAGCATATATACACATACACAAACAAACACAAAAACTACTAGTTTTGAGTAGGACTTGTTTATTTAGCAAATATAAAATGTACAGGTTTGTTTTTGTGGTTTGAATCCACTCCACTTGAGTGAAGTATCCACTTTCGATCTATATCTCTTGGCCTTGGGTACATCTGTTTGTTATCAAACGGCCCAAACTTTGACGTAATCGACGAGGAGAGAGGAACTCTCACCATTGTTTTCATCAATGTGCCAAGTTGGCAACCATTGTGAACGGCCATTCCAAAAGTCTGTGGACGCCTAAAACACACAATATTACACCGGCTTTAAGACATTAAATATTGCACGATTTCTCCCAATAAATTCCTTTTTTTTAAGTTGGTGCATGCATCTCATAAAACACTAAACTCAAAAGATACACTTTCATCCCTTGAAAACTAAATAAAAAAATAAGGGTAAATAAAAAGAACTGCAGTGACATTTGCTTAGGCGAACAATTAGATAGAAAATTTTAAATACTACCATTTGGAACTAAACCTTGAACTGATAGATGCACTCTGTGTATTCAGCCCTATTAATAATAATAATAATATTTAGCACCGCGTCTTACTACCCGTTCGGGTTATACGCTTTAAGTACTAATTACTATAATGGATTAGGAATTGGGAAGGGTGAATTAGAGGAGGTGAACCCACATTTGCGTGGAGGGAGAGTGGAAAACCATTTAGGAAAAACCACCCCCAGTTCACCCGACCGAGATTCGAACCTCGATCTCCCTGTCCTCAGCTGTCGAGCTCAACACGACTAGCACGTTAGCCAACTATGCCACTGAGGCGGTTCAACCCTATTGATACCCAAATCGTTTTCTGAAAGCTTTAAAACAAGAAAATAATTTTCTTTATAAGATATTTATGCTATAACTTTAATTTAAACAGTTTTATTTATGATATACCCTTAATTATTTAAATGGTTTTGAGCAAGGTATATATATAAGCAAAAAAAGAGAACCAAATAAAAACTAATCACTTTTAATTAAGAGCTTGTGTGGTGATTTTTAAATTAGGACTTTGTTTTCTTATTACAATAAAATATATATTAATGAAACCTTTGTCTATAGGAAACAAAAAATTATATTTTACTTGTTTAAATATTTTATATTTAAATGTGTATAACCTGAAGATTTAATTCTTTCATTTGACTTTTCTTTTTGTTCCACACACTCTTATGCGATTCAATAAAAGTACATTTCTTTTCAAATTTCTTATTCTCATTTTTATATTAACTGATATTTTTATGTATCATTCATAAATTATTTCTGGCAAACAAAAATATTTATTTTCAACACCATCTTTTCTGATATATTTATGTTTTTATAATTATTTATTGAAGTGTTTTTAACTGTGTCTAATATTCCAATTCTAAATAGTTTAACTTTTGTTTAATAACTTTCACTTTAAGTTACATTATCTAATCTTCCTTTTTTTTTATCCTTATAAGCCCAATAAATCACAACTTCTCTTTTCAAGTCTTACCTTATCTTATATATGCTCCTTAATTAACAATTTTTAAAATCTTTACTAAAAGGTCATATGTTTTCTGGTTAAGATATCCAGTGTTACCATGGTTCAACTGCAAACAGTGCTACTACCACAAGTGAAACAAAAAATCCCTGCCATCCTAACGAAGGGAGGGGGTGTTTGTTTGGTCCTACCTAAAACTAACTAATAGTTGACAAACTGTTTATAAATACAACACAAAACTAGCTCAGACGAATAAAAAAGATTCTAGTAAACAACTACATGAAAGTTATTCAGATTCAAATTAGTGTGCTAATATCATAAAATATTAAAGTGTAAGTTTAACTGAATGCCCCCTTCCACTGTCCCATCCCC
>CABFOV010001539.1:73712-93246 GCA_902141375.1 Timema poppense
AAAAAAAAAAAAGCTGATCCTCAATGAAGCTGCAAAAAACACACGCGGCACGTAATGATTCGACTCAAAACTGAAGAAGGTGAACTTGAAGTAAATGTATCAGTATTTGCCTGTATAGTAGATAGGGAATCACAATGGTGAAAATATTACTTTAAATGCGTCCGTTTAGGAATCAACGTCATAATATCCGGAGTCAAGCACGCTATCGCTCACTTAGGTCTTTATCTACTCGCGCCACATCGTGCGTTTGAAACTTAACGGAAGTGGGTCGAAACAAAATTCATCACTTAAGGTAGGTGCACACTATGACGTGTCGCATCGACTAGTATCGCACTACACACTGGCTCAAAAAATATTTCCAACATAATATTTTCCTCATTTAACCCCCCATTTTCATTCAAACTAATGTATAAATAAATGAGGCAAGATGATTCGAGACGTACAAGTTTGCACCAACCTTAATACATTGATTACAGTGAGACTAATATGCTAGTAGCGAGTATTCAAATTCGACCTTTTGCACTCGAAATGAATGAATCGTCGCAAACTCCTTACACGTCTACAATAGAGGCAGCGCGGTGTATATGGCGTTAAGTCACCCTCGTTGAAATATATCGGGGTTCGAATCCTAGCCCGCAGCACCAAGCGTTATTTTCTATGTTATCACTGTGGATTGTCTGTTGTTTTTATTCTCATGTAAATTTGCGTTTGTCTCCTGTAACATTACCCTCTTCATACTTATCCCCTAGATTAAGCCACTACTCGCTTCAATGGGTACAAGTACTAAAGGCGCTAGTTTTGTCTATTCTGATTTTACGGTAGAAGAGAGGTTGATATTCGCATCCCACTCAGGTAAATTGATTCCCCACCAACCCCCGTAAATGGTTTATCTCTGTCCTTCAACGCAAATGCGGGTACACGTCCTCAAAACTCTAATTTACTCATAACTATTGCTTTTATATATATGCACTAGGCCCGTATGGAGTATTATTTTAGCACCTCGTCTTACTACCCGTCTGGATTGTACACACATATACTAATTACGCTTATGGCTTAGGGATAAGGAAACTTGAATTTAGATTAAGTATATCTGCATTTGCGTGGAGGTAGAGTGGAAAATAATTTAAAGGAAACCAACCTTAGTTCACCCGACCGGGATTCGAACACCAATCTTTTCCTCATCGGGGGGTCTAGCTTGGTGAGAGATTGACGCTTTGTACCATTCAGTCACCAAAGTGACTGGTTACCGTATTGAGTAAGACTTGATGAACACAAAAAATAAAATAAAAAAAATCTCAAAACAGTTTAGTAACTTTGAGGTTTTTTTCCACCGCCTCTTACAATCCATCCTGGCTACACACAGAGATGAGGATGGTATAATGTAGAGTAAATGTGCCCTAATTTGCGTGAAGGGATGGTGTAAAATCCATATACGAGATTCAAATCCTGACCTTTCAGTCACCGGCCAACGAGACTAGATTAGTGCTGACACTTAAGTCTGCAGATGACCATCGGTGAGTGTAACCTTGATGTTAAATGTTGTAACGAACAAAAAAACAGTCCCGGTCTTGTATACCTAATACATTAATGGCTTTTAACTCTCCTTCCGCGCGAATGCAGTTACACCTCTAAATTTAACCTTCCTTCTCTCCAACACATTACAGTAATCAGCACATAATATGCGTACAGCCTAAACAGGTAGTAAGACGTGATGATTATTAAAAAAAAGGGGGACAAAAAAACTCACCCCTCCGCCAGACATCGTAAGCTCATGCTCCCAGGTGGTCACATCGAACACTTCGAACTCTTCGTCGAAGATGAGGTCCCCTTTACAGAAAGTGGAAGGCGCCTTGGTGCCGCTCGCCTTGGAGATGGACTCTACACAATCTTGGGCGGAACACCCGGCCCCAAAAAGGGCCAAAAAAGCTAACGTGACGGTCACCCTCATGTTGAGGGAGGAAAAGACCGTACTAGATTTATAGATAGATGGAACTCTCTGAACTGCCCTTTATATTTATGGTTAACACTTTTGATGCGTACTTGAAGCTTCTCCTGTGAGTATCTACTCAAAACTTTGTATATATATCGACCTGATATAACCAACAACACTTCATGACGTCCACGTTCTAATAATAATAATAATAAAAAAATATTGATCCACTTGTTATGTCAGAGAACAATACATTGTTGTTTTCAAGTGAAGTGTTTTGTTTGCAAGTTTTCCTTCAACTTAAAGCTAGAATTATTTATATCGTTCTTAAAACAGAATGGCTCGTAAATATCCAAATATTTAACAAGTTAAACAAACATAAATAAAACTGATTGATTTGAAAGCTTATTAAATAATAACAGAGGTTTTTTTCCCTACGGTGCACTCTAGGATAGAAACCTTTTAGAAGGATATATGGTCATTCATTACTACTTAAGTGTTTTTCCTTTGTCAAGAAGATAAAGCAGTGGTTTGACTTCCTGATGACTGTACAGCTGAGTGTCGGCGACAAGAAAAGCATCATATTATCGTAATGTCTCGTAATACAATTTATTAGTTAACTGTACTCCCATATATGCTAAATGAATTAAAAATAGAATACGTTTTGCAAGCACACAAATTGTTTGGATTTCGATAGTGGTAACAATTACTTACCATTTATTGTTGCATTTTACATTCAAACAACGCGATGGGATTTCTATCTCTATATTCACTATTACAAAATAAAGTGTCAAACAAAACCACGAACTGTGGGATCTTTCTCTATATCCAAAGAGGTTTGTATTCCTGTAAGTCCAAAAATACTTCATCACTAAAATATATGGCATGTGAGTAGAGCTTCAAAAATCTCAAAATTATTTAATAAGTTTTAAATTTTCTATCAATGTTTTATTGATGGCTTTAAACTAAAAATATAAATAAATAAGCCTATTAAATAATGATTAATATCGTTTGTGAAAAGTAACCAGTAATAGCCCCATTCTAATTTAATTGATAGCCCTTAAGTAAATTGTTTAGAAATATTTGTATTTGCTGCCATCTTCATTAGAGATTTAAATTAAAGTAGCATTGACTTTTAAAGTAAATTCTTCTCACTGATTTATAAAAAAAACGTCAATGATGACTTGCATCGGGGCATATTTTCACCTTTTAGGGAATCCAAGTCCTGTTAGAATTTATTCTAAGGATATAATTCTTGAAATAAGATGTTTAAGATATTTAAATATATTTAGATTCAATTTTTTTTCAATGGGGTTGACAGTTGGATACAACATTCGGGATTCATTAAAGGGTACCAATCTTCTCCGGTTCAAGTCTAGAAAATGGCGCCACCTTCAAAACTACGCCGGCGCGTCTATTTGCTACCGTTAGTGAATCCAGGTCCACTGGCTTAGGTTGAAGTTATTGTTGAGAAACTACCTTAGCGCAAAGTCGCTGATGCTAACATCATAATAATTTTTATTGGTTCATTGGCCAAAGTAGATTTTTTTACAGTCAACCAAAACTTTATTAAGTTGGAGCAATTTAACCCTTTCTATCCCAAACTAACCACGGTATATTCTATATATACATAATTTTCAAATTATATTAGGGTAGTAAAATTTGTTTTGTAAGTTATACATAAATTTTAAAACAAATTTCTAATGTATATATAAAATATTATATATATATTAGAAATATTATATATATATATATATACATATTATATATATCTCTCTCTCTCTCTTTATATAATATATATATATATATATTATATAAAGAGAGAGAGAGATATATATATAATATGTATATATATCTCTCTCTCTCTTTATAATATATATATATATATATATATTAGAAATCTTGTTTTAAAATCTATGTATAACTTACAACAAAATTTTACTACCCTAATATATAATATTATATATATATAATATATAATATTATATATATATATATATTAGAAATTTGTTTTAAAATCTATGTATAACTTACAAAATAATTTATTACACTAATATAATTTGAAAAGTTTTTTTAATATGTGGCCATTTGGCTACATCAAGCATTGGTATTTCTTGAAGATAATATCAAATTCAACTATAAAAAAACTACGTATACCCTGATTTTTGTTGGAAGAACAGTAGAGAAAATTCAATCATATTTTATTATGGTCAACTTTGATAACATTTTACCATATTATTAGTGTTATTTTATAGGTATTGGTAATATATATCAAAAGTAACATCTCCAGATAACATAACTTGATGTATGAATCTAATAAAATTATTTTGGTAACTTTAGTAACTAACTTCTACTGTTCTTCCTACCAAAATCATACTATAGCAATATGTCTACACTGGGCTGGAAAGGGCAACAACTTAAAAATCATGCTGTGTTTCACCTGAAATCTCCGCACGCGTCACAGTTTGAGAAACTCTGATTTTAACCACTAAAAATGTGTCGTACGCATTGACTGGATTTTAAGACCAGGCTTAGAATCTTATTTTCAAAGGTTATACCGTTACATATATTAAAAGTGACCCTAAAATGTACAATGGACAAAAGATAAATACAGCCATAATAGCTTGAATACATTATTTTCGTGTTACCTTTCCCCCCAAAATAAATTTCTGGGTGCACTGCTACCACGATCGATAAGTGAAGTTGGTATCCTAGTTCAATCCTCACTAATTTATTATTAGCACCGCGTCTTATTACCCGTTCGGGTTATACGTACTTACGCTAATGTGTAATGGTAGGGTGATTGTGAGATGAAATGAAGGACTTACAGTTTAACGTGGAATCCGAACCACGGTGGAGGCCTGGCATTCCCCACATTCACAAGATGAATCCTCAATAATACTCCTCATTAATGAGGTGCACCAGTAGTTCAAAGTAAATTTAGACAATCAATGTCCTTTCTTACCCACCTCGGTGGCGTAGTTGGCTAACACGTGTTGGTTTCGTGTTGCGCTAAACTTCCGAGGACGGGGGGAGATCGAGGCTCGAATCCCGATCGGGTGAACTGAAAACGGTTTTTCCTAAATAGTTTTCCACTCTCCCTCCATGCAAATATGGGTTCACTTCCTCTATATTCAACCTTCCCACTTCCTAACACATTAGCGTAATTTAGTATTTAAGCGTATAAACCGAACGGGTAGTAAGGCGCGGTGCTAAGTATTATTATTATTATGATTAATGCCCTTTCTTGAACTCATTCTTGTCAAACTCAAAATAAAACCCCAATAGCTGAAGATTTTCCCCGAACTCGACTAGATCCATAACTCTGTGCGATACGTGGCAACGACTAAGACAGGGGTCTCCAACCTGCGGCCCTCGGTAACAGTTTTTGCTGCCGGCAGGCTTAGCAAATGTATAAAATGATTTAAAGAAGAAAAATATAACACATACCAATATATATATGTATATATATATATATTACTTAATCAACAAATAAAATTAACACGTATTTTATTTACATATTCTACGTAATTTTATAAACGATGTTTGTTTTTAAGTGAAGATTACGTTTTTATACAAATGTACTTTTAACCGGCAAACGACAACTCTAGATAGACAAATCGCAGTACCTCCTGCTACGAAAAATCTAAAAATACGGGGGGAAAAACAAAGAATATACGTCATGAGAAATCCTAAATTTCACCTGTGGGAAAATATAGTGTTTGTTTGGCTTCATTGCTCGGGTCTGCGTTTATTTTCTGATTGATTGAGCCACTGAAAACAAAATTTGTTTGTGCACCCCGTTTATACGACTCGTTCGGGCTATCCAGATATTCTCCCTAATGGGGTACGGATGAATAAGGTAGAATATAAAGATAAGATAGTCTCATTTGCATAGAAGGAGAGTGATAAACAATTTAAGGAAAAAATAATATCCTTAGCACACTCGACCGGGATTCGAACCTTTGCCTTTTCAAACCAGATTAAATTAGCTTTACATTTAGGCCACGTAAGTCTCCAATTTGAGTACCAGTTGCTACCCACACTTTTAATCACGTGGTCCAAGGTGTCGGTCAGACTGAATTGGTGGTGGGGGGTATATAGATCTAAAGGTGATGTTTTTCATTCTTTTTTTTTTATCACCGCGTGTTACTACCGGTTCAGGTTATAGCCATATAATGATTACTCTATTCGGGTAGAGGTGAGTAAGGAAGCAGTTTAGAGGTAATCTACCCACATTTGCGTGGACGGAGAGTGGAAAACCATTTTGAAAAATCACCCTCAGTACATTCGACCAAGATTCAAACCTTGATCTCTCCATCATCGACCGTCTAGTCTACTATCAGACCATGCGACCACCGAAGTGGTACTTAACCCAGATGGTAGCGAGTCTGCCTCTGGGTCAAAGATCCCGAGCTCGAATCCCGGCATGGCTGGCAAATTTATTATTTGTGAAATGTGTGTTTTCTCTTTCATGGTGATGATTTAACGGCTGGATGTTGTGTCTATTATAGATTTAAGATAGTTTATTAGTCGTGTCCTGACATATCTCTAATCATTAGGGCACGTTAAATACCTCAACATAAAAAAAAACTCTTAATAAGAAGAAACATATGAGTCCACAGTTCTAGATATGGCTGAGGATTGAACCTTTGACTTGTCACTTCAAGTGATTACAGTGTACAAGTGTTTGAGAGCTTATTGTGTTATCAGGCCATCACGGCCATTAATACATAACCTTTGAATATTAAGTACCTGGGAATAAAAATCAATAAAACACTCGACGACTTGAGTGACCCACCATATGGGAATTTAATGGCAAGTAAAATGGCCGCTGTTCGAACAAGTGGTTTAACAAATACAACGCTCGTCTTCTTGTTTAAATGGCCAGTTTTGTTCGACCAAAAATTGGACATAACTGTCCACTGTTTGAAATAGTTCGACGCAATTCAATTCACAGAAATGAGTTGTTTATTTAGTTAGTCCAATAGTTCAGCCATTCGTGAACGACAACCAGTCCTTCGGTCGATCTATAGTTCATAATTTACCATACAGGTATTAAAAAAGAAATACAACCCACGAACAAGGCATGAAAATTACAAATATTGTTTTTTATGTTGGCCATTAAGGATTGTAAATAAGTCATGACTCCTGTACCTCTCCCAGTGTTCTTCAAAATCCCCATTAAAATAAATAATTATTTAGAGTTCCTGAATCTTATAGGAAAGAAAAGCAACGGGTTTAAATCATATATTACCTACACCATCTGTGGGTTGCGTTTCTATTTGAACACCCTTTATGGTTATATATTTTAGCAAGTGTCGATGTAATACAAAATCTGAGAAGTGTTATCCGGGAAGATTCACAAGTAGAATCTACAGCACAGAAGGAAATTGAAAGTGAACAGCCAGAAGAGGAAGAATGTATATCAACTATTGAACCTCAGTTAGCAGAAAGTAAGAATAATATTCATGGACAAGCAGCAGGAGAAAACACAGACTTACTAAAGATGCTCGCAGGGTATATTGCTCACAGAGTGAAAAAGAAAAAGCTAGTTACAGCTTACGAATATGGCCACCCAACGAATCACTACCCCACAAAACAAATAAACTGGGTTTCGACAATATTAAGAGGAGACCTGATGGAGCTAAAGGTGCGTGGGCTCAGATTATATTTAACACGGAAGAGGACTCTGATACATTTCATGACGGTGGTTTTAGTAAGGATTGTGAGGCGATGAAAACACTAGTGAACATCCTCAAGTAGAATTACATTGGTATAGATGAGTTTAATTTCTGTGACTACATTATTCCATGATACATTTTATTTAGCATATCGCCTACATTATTTTGTCTGTTTTTAATCTATAACTATAAGAAATTGTCTTATTAGTATTTATGGTGTGAAACTTTCTTTTAACTCCTTAAACATCTTCTTCATTGCATAATTTTATTAGAATGGCAGTGTAATCTGTACATTCCATCCAACTTAAATAAAAAAAAGCATTACGAAATGGTTAAACATTGTCAAATCTGTAAGTCATGATCAAATTATAATTTACTTTAAAACAAATGTCAGGAGAGAAGCAGGCAGTGTTATAGTAATGGACGAGCGCGGCCAGTGGGCACCTAGTGACGTGTCAAAGGGACGGGGCTGGGTGGGGGGGAGATGCGCGTGGACCCTACCGTATATTCTAAGTACCGTGGTCTGAACTATACGACATATATCCAGTGATACAGTAGTCCGCGGGCCAATCTGCGAAGCTTGGCGGGCCGGGTGCAGCCCGTGGGCCACCAATTGAATGGCCCTGTCCTACCACTACCGTGATGGCAGGTGTTTTTTCAGTAACAAGGCATCAGGGTAGGCAGGATACGCTTAGCAATCCCAAAAGCTTTTGAAAAAGGAGAGTAGTAGTTTTAGTCTGCCAGTACTGTATTATATAACTTCATAATAAGCCCATTTTTGACATAGTTAATTTGCCCCTTTATGAGTGTTCATGATTCAGCTCACCCGAATATTATCACCCCGCTTCGTCACAGGTCTTTTTTCCTACCAAATCACAATAAAACAGTTGGATTCTGGTATGAATTAAAGACTTCTTACCAAAATCAAGGTATCACTCTGATAAACAAGGTAAATTTAAAAAAAAGAGCTTCCTTTTAACCCAAATAAGTCTGGCGTAGTAGCGTATCTCTGGGGAGAACATTGGCTTTAATCTATTATTCGTCACTTTATTTCTGTGACCAAGACAAGCCGAAAAATTGTGATTGTTTACTGCCACGTCACCTTGTCGTTCACATCGAACTAGATCATTTCGATAAGGTGAACTGAAGCCTTTTTCTCTATAAAGGTTCACAAAAACGTGGATTAATTTCCTTTAAAACCATTTTCCACATCCCTACCCCATTAGTGTAAGATGTGATTAACCCAAGGGTTCCAAAACTCTTTTGAGACCACGCCACCCTTCACATGTCAGATTTTCCGTGCGACGCCCTTGTACCCAATTTAAAAAAACGCCCAAATTTGATTTGGTGGTATTTAAAATAAAAATTGTAGTTTACATTACTAGCTTGTATTCTTTTAAATGTAAAAATACAAAATTAGAACAAGATTACAGAACTAAATAAGAATAAATTAATTACATTGAACTTTTTTTTTGTACATGATCTCATGTGTACAGTCGATTCATAATGGTAAAACATTTCATCCTGTATTTTATGATTTCAATTTCACTTTTTCACCAACATTTAAAAATTAGACTATAAATTATAAATTTTAGTTTTTACCTATTGCCATGACGCCTCGGACCAATACCGACGACACCCAATTTGGGAACCCCTGGAATAGCCCTAAAGGGGTAGAGGACGCGGGTAGCGTTAAAAAAACCAAAGTATTTGAAGAACGGATTCCACCACGTGGTTATGCGGTAGATAAGGTATCAGTTGTTGACGCAACGGTTTCAAGTGCTATAACTACCAAAAGTTCTAGTTTTATCTCTCTTCGTTGTATTTATCTTTTATTTGTGTATTATCAACTTCATCATGGGTGCTTGTTCAAACTTCCGAATAAAGTGCGGCCACTACAATCTAGCTTTCATAGGAAGGGAAATAGGGTCGGGTAAATCACAGTACTCTTGACCGAGACTCAAACACAGACTCCCCCGTCTCTGGTAATTCAGTTCATTGTAATATTGACACCTTAAACTTTGTGACCAAGCACATATAAACACAGATTAATGTTATATTAGTAGTATTATTATTATTATTATTAGCACCGCGTCTTACTACCTGTTCGACCTATACGCACTTACGCAAAATATGTAATGGTAGGGTGAATGTGAGATGAAATGTAGTACCTACAGTTTAACGTGGGATCCGAACCACGGTGGAGGCCTAGCATTCCCCACATTCACAAGATGTCTTGTCATAGGTGAAGGAAGGGTTTGGCAATCAGATAAATCTGTGCCGGTACCGAGGATTGAGCCCCGGACCCCCAACACAGAAGTCAGACACCTTACCCCTAGACCGCCAGGTCAGCTATTAATGTTATGGTTCAAATAATATGTTCAGTACGAATAAGTAAAATAATATAATTTAGAATTTGATAAAATAATATTCTGTAATCATAACTTTAGAAAAAATTGCCAAACAGTGAACATGTTCTAAAAACACATTCAAATAAAAATATATAATACTCTTATATTATATTTTAAATAATTAAGATCTATTCCTAATCAATATTAGAAACATACAATTTATTTAAAGCTGTTCCCAAATAATGTAATACATAATAAGAGTAATTTATTAAAAATAACATTATTTTTAACAACTAACATATTAGCATAAGATATATATTTTATTCTACAACAAAAATATAAATAGTATCCTAGTACATTTAATAATACATTTTACAAATGGTTGTATCAATAAAACGTCATCTGTAAATAAATTTGAACCCTAAGGATTTCAATTCTATTAGTTGAAATAAATATTATTTTTATCAAAATAATAATCAATGATCTAAAAGAAAATATTGTATTTATTCACATAACGAATGATTACTCACTCTTTTTTTTATGCATTTAGCAAACAGGATTCAAATAATATTATCAAAATCATTTTGAAATAGATATCATATATTTTTTTTATGTGTGATTCTAACTCCTAAATAAAAAATTAAATATGTTTGTAATTTGTATTATATTTATGAATCAAACTAGGATGGCATCGCAATATAGCTATGTATATGTGAATCGAACCAGGATGGCATCACAATGTAGCTGTACATGTGAATCGAACCAGGATGGCAGTAGAAACACACGACAAAGTTTTAGGTAACCAGAACATACATTTGTTTGAAATGTTGTAATTTTAAATACATGTATTTCTGTTCGAAATAGACTGCTTGTGTAAACTCCACCTACTCATAACTGTAGATGTCACCACCCATCTAAAGTGCCCACACTTTAACGTAATCCACTTGCAAAGCTGAGTTCTCTCCGTCCCACGTGGGATACCACATCTTCTTATCTTGCCAGAAAGTCAGCTTCGCCTGGGAAAACAAACAATAACACATTAGTAATAACAACATGTGATATAAGTACAACCTTCATGTTTTAACACGGACTTCATGGGGTACCAAGCACTGGAAGAGGGGATTGGCCCCTTCTTCTACCCTTACCAAAAATAGCTTTTAGTAAAAAATGAAACCATATTAAATACAACTAAATTATGGAGCACCCCTTCCAATCCTCCCCAGGAAAACATGATGATTAATTTATATATATATATATATATTGCTTTACCCACCCCGGTGGACTGCTGGTGACGGGGAGATCGGGGTTAGAATCTCAGTCGGGTGTACTGTGGGTATATTTTCCTAAATGGTTTTTAACTCCCTCTCTATGTATATTTATATATACACATGCGAATGCTGGTACATTTACTCTAAATTAAATCTTTATCATCTCTAACACATCAGTGTGATTTACTAGCAAGTATGCTTATAGCGAACGGGTAGTAAGACGCGGCGCTAAAAATTAATAAAAAACATTGCCTTATTTACCGTTTAACCAATATCAAAATAAAGGTACAAAAAGTTATAAATAGTAAGCTATTATTGTTATTATTATTATTATTATTAGCACCGCGTCTTACTACCCGTTCGGGTTATACGCACTTATGCTAATGTGTAATGGTAGCGTGATTGTGAGATGAAATGGAGGACCTACTGTTTAACGTGGGATCCGAACCACGGTGGAGGCCTGGCATTCCACACATTCACAAGATGTCTTGTCAGAGGTGAAGGAAGGGTTTGGTAATCAGATAAATGCGTGCAGGGACCGAGGATTAAAGCCCGGACCCCCAGCACAGAATTCCGACACCTTACCCCTAGACCACCAGGTCCCTAGTAGGCTATTGTTTTCACCATTCTGATGTTTATGTATTCTGCACATGATGGTTTTAAAGACTTTTAACACGAGCAAAGGGCTATTAACTTCTGAAACCACACTTATAGATCATTCAAAATCCCCTGAACTAACTTACACATTCGATTTAGCATCACGTTATGACTAAGTAACTTTGACCGGACTGAGATTCAAACTGGTAAAGGTATCCAATTGGCAAAGCTCCCCTACCAATACTCCCACTCCCTCGAAATTTAAATCTAGCTAAAACTTTGATTGTATTCACCCCGTTCCATCCCCCCCTCACTCAATACATTATATTTGTAATAATTTGTCATAAACTATGGTTTTATATTGATTCAACAAATAGACACATGTTCAGCCGTTTTGATGTAAATTGTAGAGCAGTCTCCTCACCAACCCCCGAACACCCGTTTCCCGCGTCACTAGATGCTTTTTTTTCCTCTCGTTTGTTTGAGGTATTTAACATGCACTTTCTGAACCGACTGATTATATAAGAACACGACTTATAAACTAACTTAAATATAGAACAAACACAACATCCAGCCTCCAGCCGTTAATACATCACTGTGTAAGTTGAAACTCACATTTCACCAATGATGAATTTTTCGGTCATGCCAGGAATCGACCTCGAGACTTTTAACTTAATGGGCAGACACGCTACCGATTGAGCTAATGTGTTGGACCAGATACTAAGTAGCTAAACAGTTTAATTAGAGAGAGTGATTTTGAATGAGCGTGCAAAATTAAAAGTGTGAAAAATTGTGCTATAACGACACTATTGGCATAAGGAAATAAAGGTCAATTGTATCCCCTGTAAGGAGCTCGAAAACTTCAGACATTTGAATTTTTACCTGAAGTATAGGCTTTTTTTTTTTGTCATGCCAATGGTGCTACATGACTATATTGTCACCATCGAAATGTCGGGCCTCATCCAACCAAAGTCAGCAGGTGTAAGCCGTACAAGTATGAAACAAAGATGGCGAATTACACATTCAGGTAGCTACAGTAGCCCCATGGCTTCTTTGGTGTTGACTGACAGCTCACAGTTGACAGCTGACGGCTTTGAAAAGTTACCAGACCAAATAATGTATCCCTACGCCAAACCAAATGATCTGCAAAAACATGTGTTTAGCAGCTGTCACTTCTGACATATACCTAAATGTTGACTGTCAGATAAGTCAGCTGTGAGCTGTCAGTCACCACCAAAGAAGCCATGGGGCTACTGTAGTTGACATCCACCTTGTTTACGAGTGTAATGTGGCATACTAGCATTAATAATGAGATCTTTGGTGGGATGTGGCACGATGTTTAGATAGTGCCGATACCACCATCTAGCGGTAGCGTCGCTGACATACCGGAAAAGTTGCCTCAAGCTTGATTCACACGTTCGCCGAAAATAGAAAGCACAATCTGCTTCAGAGACACAGCAATTTACACACTTTAAGTTGACCCATGATTCATTGCAACGCTAACGTAAAACAGCTGACTATCAACATGTTTTATTTTTAGTAGATAGACATATATTTTAGATCATTGTCCCGATGGATGTTTACAAATTACAAAGCTATGCCGTGGCATTATCTGATACATCGATACACATGTTCTACAATAACGGGTTATTTCAAATCTCCTCACAATGGCCAACGAAGCTGTCTGTCAGTTTCTGGTTGCAGAGCGCATGCGCACTGATTTAAGATGGTTGGTTCTGAGATTTGATTAGTCCTTCTGTGCCTAACATCTCGAGCAGAGCGGACAAAGGAGAGAATAGTTGAACTTCAGCAGAACAGCTCGCGCCGATTAAGCGGACATCTTGTGATTGGCTTAGATAGAGTGCGTCACATGACCACGTTTCTGTTCTGCGCTAGTTTTTCGGCGAACATGCGAATCCACATACAATGTTCAACTATTCTCTACTTTGTCCGCTCTGCTAGAGATGTTAAGCACAGGAGAACCAACCATCTCAAATTAGTGCGCATGCGCTCTAGAGCCAGAAGCTAGCAGACAGCTTCGTTGGCCGTTGTGACGAGATTTGAAATAATTCGTTGATGTAAAACGTGCTTATTGATGTATTGGATTGTGCCATGACATAGCTTTATAATTTGTAAACGACCATCGGGACAGTGATCTAAACTATATGTTTATCCACTAGAAAATAATATATGTTGATAATCAGCTGTTTTAAAGCGCTGCAATGCATAATAGGTCAACTTAAAGAGTGTGGATTACTGCGCAGGTTCTACTTTCTATTTTTCGGCGAGCGTGTGAATCAAGATTAAGACTTCAAGCAACACTTCAAATGTTTTAAGTTCCATAGCACCTTACGGGGGCATTGCTGATCATGGGTTCCTTGTATCAATATAGTAATTATAGCCCTACCTTCCACCTATTTTATTTTGGGACTCTCATTAAAATCTACCCTGTAACTTATGTACCGACGTTCAACCAAGCGAGTCTGTACTCGTCCTTCTGCTGTTGTAAACGTATTATTTTCACCTCTAATCAGATGTTTCCAATGATGGCTTCAGGTCTGATCTACCACGAAGCTGCGATGAGCAATCTATCACCTTCTAAAGAGAGAAATTGTCGCGGAGACGTTCAACTTTAACGCAATATCTAATTCTACGATGCTCTAGTTCAAAATATGATTCCCGCCAAAATAAGGTCGAAAGATTCCAACAGGGCTATTTTCCCCTAAAATCAGCATAGTTTGAGTTTTATTAAGAGAATTAAATGAGTAAACATGTGACATTAGGTCATTTTAAACGACTTTTTAAGTATATTTGCAAAGCTATGAGGCTAGTAATGAAAAAGGGTTCTAGATTTAGCCTTCCTCTGACAAATACAGTATTTTTTGAGAGGCAAAATACATACAATTTTAAGATATTTGAGAACAAGCAGCGAGATAAGAAGTTTTGTAGTTTTCTTTCCCCTCTTTTTTAATTGACATGACAAATGATAGGCGAAAGAGAGAATAAGCTTAGGCAAAATAGAGAAGTAGTTCCAGAAAACGACACAGGCCATTGCATTTTAAGTAGTGTGACCTGACAGTGATCGATGCATTCTCGCTGACCGAGGCGGCCGCCTTAAGAGCTTGTTTCACCCCCCATCTTTACCCCCCAAACCCAGATAACACAAAACATAGAAAGGTAATACATCTCGAACAAGACGTCGCATCGTGATGCAGTTTTATGTATTTTACTTAATAAAAAAGCCTGTGGAGTTGAAACAAGTGAAATATTTTACCCTCTCTTAAAAATTACAACAAATTTGAAAAAAAAATAACTATCTAAAATAAGAAAATCAATCAAGCTGATCTCGATTTCACTGTTTTAAAATGCAGAATGAATTAACTTGCATCTTATATCCCAGACTCTTAAACCTATATTCCTATGTCCTTAGCTCTGCTATGGTTTGTCAGAAGATTCTCGCTATGGGACCAACCTTTGCTCCTGTATTTTTCCACGGTTTGGGATGGAAGCCCCCAGATGGCAGGCTGGTTGCGCAGTTATCGGGGAAATCACCAATACCTCCGACACCCAAACCAAGACTCAGATAAAACTAAAAAAAAACATAACATCTTTTTAACTAATATTTTAAAATCATTATATGTGGAAGAAATCAGATCACGATTGAAATAAATAATTATATAGCTTTTTATGGGTACATTTTTTAGTTATGCGTTTTAATCCAAAGTCATCAACGACTTAGGAGTAAAGCGCGAGAAAGATAAGAAATATCATATATTTATCAAGGTACTTAACGTACACATTATATGCACACAAAATACATAAGAACATAACTTACAAACTAATTTAAATTATAATAGATCGCCTAAGACAACCCACCCAGCCCTAGCTCCTAGTTATTTGTTATTAATTAATTGAATACCCATTATGTAAACAGTAAATATCTACATCAGTATCACCCAGAATCAAACCAAGATCCCCTATACCTGTGGACAAAAGCAGGAGGGACTGCACCGGCAATTACCGGGTGGGATTATGCGGTGAAACCAACTTGGAATAGGTCGTTCGTGGTGAACCGTAGACCAGCGGTTCACAGAACCGTCTTACCTGTGACATTAATCAGCAGCAGACAATAAAGGCTCACCTCCTTATCGAAGGGTGCTATGTTACTCCCTTTGAGCCAAGGGTTGTCCCGGACCGACGAGAAATCTGACAAAGATGAGAAGCCTGTGTTGGGTGGGCTAATGTGGGCGAACTGTTGGCCGTCCACGCTGAACGTCATGTACTCTGGAACAATAAAAATTTACTTACCTACCGTTTTTTTTAACACCTCGTATTACTACCCATTTTTTGAGTTGTACACATACGTACTAATTACGTTAATGGGTTAGGGATGAGTAATACTCAATTTATCTTGATTGTACCTGCATTTGCGTGGAGGGAGAGTGGAAATCAATTTAGGGAAAATAACCCTCTGTACACTCAACCGGGACTCAAATCCCAATTTCCCAGTCATCGGCAGTCCAGTCTATTGCGAGACTGATGCCTTAGACCATGCATCCTCTGAAGTGCGTACTACGTACTAACTTTCTTTATAACATAGCATTAGGAGCGCGAATGTTAATTGCTGCACTTACAAAAGTACGCCACCTTTCCCCATATTGAGCTAGCTCTATCCAGTCCACTTCATTACACCCTATCTCTATCCTGAGCTAGTTCTATCCAGTCCACCTCATTACACCCTATCTCTATCCTGAGCTAGTTCTATACCAGTCCACCTCCCTACACCCTATCCTTATCTTGAGCTAGCTCTATCCAGTCCACCTCACTACACCATATCCCTATTTTAGCAAGTTATATCCAGTCCACCTCATTATACCCTATCTCTTTCAGGTCCATCCTAATGTTATCCTCCCATCTGCGTCTAGAGGCGGTATGCAAGAACTTTAGTGAATGCTTAGTGGACCGATAGTGTGGTCCCGAGCACATTATCACTCCACCTTTTAAACCTATGATGACGCAAGCAAATCCATGCTAGTGTCCACTAAGCATCAACTTAGACAAGTTCTTGCATACGGCCCTAGGTCTTCCCAGAGGTCACTTCCCATTGAGTTTGTCAGTCAATACCTTGAACAAGGTTCTAGAATCTCCCATTCGCACTGCATGTCCTGCCCACCTCAATTTGTGAGATTTTAAAACAATAAAGATATTGAGCTATTTGTTTTATTATTAAGTTTAACACCAGGGTCATTAACATATTGATACAGTCATAGGTGGACACATGGGTTAAGTGTTAAAGCTCATCTAGCCCTATTTGAGTAGGCCTAGGTTCAAATATTGGCTGTGTATACTGATCTAACCCCCCTTCCCTAAATTGTTTGCCACTCTTTCTCCAAGCAAATAATTATGTGGTCATTCATTTCCTCTTAATTATAGCTTCCTCATTCTCAGCCCACTGATGTAAATAAATTTGATATCCCGCACGGGGGGTAAGACGTGGTGGGTTTAATTCTAAGGGCAAGAGGGACACGTACCAATGATCACGTGATATAAAACGTTTCGTAATAGATTGAATCACCAGTGACGGGGCAGGTCAAGGTTCGAATCTCGGTTGGGTGCTCTGGGAGTGGTTTTCCACTTGTAATTTATAACTCCATCCCTCCCGATGAGAATGCTGGTACACTTTCTCTAAAACCACCCTATACATCTCTACCCATCTTATATTAAGCTGTTAATAACTATGGTGTTAAACTTAATAAATATTTTAAAAAAACTCACTTTGGTGGACGAATTGTAATGTCCTAAATTGTGAGAGACAGTTTTGTTTGGAATTCAAGGATAGGGTATGTCCTTTTTCGTTAATCTGTTTCTATGTAAAATACTGTTAGCAAGTTTCTCTATATACTTTATCCAAGAATGAGAGTGTAGTTTTTAACATTACCGTTTCTATTTTATATTTTAAATTCGAGAAAGACAACGCGCAGGGAGTGTCCTGATACAGGCACAATGGAACTCAATAAGTGAATAGATGTGCATCACACGTATCTAAATTTAAAAGTTTAGTAAGACTCGATTGCACTTAACAAGTGTACAGACGTATCACAAGATCCTAACTATATTATTATGTTATACATTGAGATTAAAATAAAGCTCAATATACGAAATAAATTAATTGTTTGCTTCTCTTATTAGAGAGTAGATTTATCATCTTGTGCGTGGATAAATATAAAATTTGATCAGCACGTACGTAAAAACGCAAAAGGAAGTACAAGTAGGTAGGGAACCGTATTTACTATAAATAATAGGCTCCATCAGCGTGCGGCGCCCTTGGGTGTTACACATGACTCCCATCCCACCGTGGCCCAGAGGCAGTTACAAAGGACCGCCCAAACGTGGGGAACACGCGAGATTGTTACAGATAGCAGCCCATGTTGGGGCATGCACCTCGGGGAAAGATTATCATCGTAGCATAGCAGGTATTACAGAATGGTATATGATGGTGTCACTATCGAAATATACTGGAATGCTGGTGACGGGGAGATCGGGGTTCGAATACCAGTCGGGTGTACTGTAAGTGGTTTTTCCAATAAATATATCCTTTCACGCAAATTATGATACACTCCTTCTAAATTCAACCTTTATAATCTCTATCACATTAGCTTAATTGGTATACATGGAAATAACCCGAACGCGGTGCAGAGTTAATAATACGAAAATAATAAAGAATAGAGAGGGTGGTTATAGAGGGAGTAAACAGGCATTAACGCGGAGAAATGATTACAAAACTACAGTAAAATAGGTGTTAAGGCACCCTATTCTTGCTACATCATTACTACCCCAACAAGCGTTTTGAACTGAACACAAAATGGTATATATAATTATTTTTTTAGCACCGCGTCTTATTTCCCGTTCGGGTTATACGCTTATGTACCAATTTCACTAATGGTTTTTTAGGGATTAGGTAGGTTATATTTATAGGAAGTATACCCACATTTGTATGTAGAGAGAGTGGAAAGCCATTTTGGAAAACCAACCTCACCCGACCGAGATTCGAACCTGGATATTTCCATCATCGGCCATCTAGTCAACTACGAGAGTAGTGCCTTAAACCATTCGGCCACCGAAGAGGCTAAAAAAGTTAGTATAAATTAATCATAATCCCCTTCTTATGTTCAATCGAACCTGGGTCTTCAAGAATGTATTCGACTTCTCTTATCACTTGGACACGAGGATTTGAATAGATTGTCGTGTTTATCAACTGTCAGTGAAAGTTCGGATTCACGTCCCAGCAAAGATAGTCGATGAATGGTGACGTCACAACATATAAAGTGACACGAGTCAACGACGGGAATTCCCCTGGTAAATAAGAGGATAAATCCTATTGCTCATAAGCAAGGGGCACTGTAAGTTAATCGTGATTCATAAATAGTATTAAGTAAACTAAATACTTTAATTCCATTAGGGACAACAATAATTATTGTAGCTGATGGAAAATAAGCTCGTCTATCAACATCTATTCCTACGGTGAATATATGGTGTGCTCATACAACGAATCGAAAAAATCCAATAGCGATTATTATAAATGTTATTTCAAGATCTCCGAACGCCTATTCTTTACCACTTTCGTGACAGATAATGGGGGGAATTATCCTAAATCCAGGTAGAGTTAGAACATAAACTTCTGTAAACTCAAGTACAACCAGGATC
>CABFOV010001539.1:94704-113804 GCA_902141375.1 Timema poppense
ATATCATTTCATCATCCATATAGTTTGAGAGATATCATTTCATTCATCCAGATAGTTTGAGAGCTATCATTTCATCATCCATATAGTTTGAGATATATCATTTCATCATCCATATAGTTTGAGATATATCATTTCATCATCCATATAGTTTGAGAGATATCATTTCATTCATCCAGATAGTTTGAGAGATATCATTTCATCATCCATATAGTTTGAGAGATATCATTTCATCATCCAGATAGTTTGAGAGCTATCATTTCATTCATCCAGATGGTTCTATAGTTATACTTCCATTCATCCAAAGAGTTGAGAGTTACCCTTCCATTCATCCAGCTAGTTTGAGAGTTACCGGGTGTCCACACGAGGGTGTAGACGTGGAAGTTGTCACACCAGGCCGCACCCTGCCTGTTCCACTCGTACACCTCCTTGTGGACCTGCTGCCCTAGTCCCAGCACGCAGCCAGCCTCCAGCCTCTTGGAGCCAAGATCTAGACCACCTTCCTTCAGGATGATGTCCTTATTCCCCCTAGACATGGCCAGGCGGATCTGGCCCGAGGTGTAGTCACGACCGTACCAGTTGTCCTTGGGCGTCAGCCACAGCTCTGTGAAACATCAATTAGGTTTACCTAAGGACTTGCCCAACTGAGAGAAAGTGCTAATTTAAACATCGAATATTTATTTACCTGCGCTTAATGAATGTGAGTGAGTTCGGCGATGTAACGTAAATTTTCATTGAAATTGCCTTATTTGTAACTTGGAAAAGTTACTAGATCTAGGTGACCTGTTGGTCTAGGGGTAAGGTGTCAGACTTCTGTGCTGGCGGCCGGGGTTCAATCCTCGGTCCCGGCACAGATTTATCTGATTACCGAACCCCTCCTTCACCTCTGACAAGACATCTTGTGAATGTGGGGAATGCCAGGCCTCCACCGTAGTTCGGATTCCACGTTAAACTGTAAGTCCTTCATTTCATCTCACAATCACCCTACCATTACACATTAGCGTAAGTGCGTATAACCCGAACGGTTAGTAAGACGCGGTGCTAATAATAATACTAGATCTACTTTCACATATTCATAAAAGTCATGTTATCTGGACCTGTAACCTTTGATGAATATCAACACCTATAAAATAACAGTAATAATATAACAAAATGTTAATCAATATTGTCCGCAAAAAAAGTTTATGCTTTTTAAAAGGCCCTTTCTAAGAAAATTGTACTGTAGGTTTACACTAGAGCCTCAAGAAATTCCAAAAATTTTTGTAATTTTTAGGACCTAGAACTAACTATAGCTTGCTCTTATGACTGGGAAATTGGCAATGTAGTCAGTCACGATTTTTACTCTAAAATAATGGTTTAACAACGCCAAAATTATATTTTTGAACAATTCTGAACTTGTATACTTCTGTACCTCTTTAACCACCATCTACTTCTGTACCACTATAACCTTCCTCTACTTCTGTATCTCTTTAACCACAATCTACTTCTGAAACTCTTTAACCCTCCTCTACCTCTGTACCTCTTTAACCACCATCCACTTCTGTACCACTATAACCTTCCTCTACTTCTGTATCTCTTTAACCACAATCTACTTCTGAAACTCTTTAACCCTCCTCTACCTCTGTACCTCTTTAACCACCATCCACTTCTGTACCACTATAACCCTCCTCTACCTCTGTACCTCTTTAACCATCATCTACTTATGAAACTCTTTAAACCTCCTCTACCTCTGTACCTCTTTAAACAACATCTACTTCTGTACCTCTTTAACCACCATCTACTTCTGTTACTCTTTAACCCTCCTCTGCTTATGTACCTCTTTAACCTTCTACTACATCTGTAACTCTTTAACCACCATCTACTTCTGTACCACTATAACCCTTCTCTACTTCTGACCTCTTTAACCTTCCTCTACTTCTGTACCTCTTTAGCCGCCCTCTAAGAGGCACTAACTCCCTATGCCCCTAGCCCCACCAAAGTTGACATGTGTCACGTGAGGACACCTGAGTCCCCCTCACCTGGGTAGATCCAGTCCCCGGCGGGTAGTTTGGCCCTCACCTCCACCTTGCCGTAGCAGAAGCTGAAGGTCTGTTTGGACTGGAGTCTTGAAGACAGAACCGGGGGAAGAATATCCCAAGCGATTGCCTTCTTGGTGCACTCGGCGCTGTCTGGCAGGCCCGTGCATCTGTGAGCCAGCAAACACTGTTGATATCATTGTGTGAACAAAATTAAACTTTACATGTTTCAACTGGAGCAATATCTTATTTATTTTGGCAAAAAAAAACACTGACCTTGACTCACGTCCTTTACTTCCTCACCTTAATAAACGGTATATGAGTGAATCGTTCAGTGAAGTACTTTTAAAGAACCCATCTAATAGAGCAAAGAATACTAGGGCTAGTTTCTATTACTAAAAGAGGCGAGTGACCTGGTAGTCTAGAGGTAAGGTGTTGGGGGTCCGGTGTTCAATCCTCGGTCCCGGCACAGATTTATCTGATTACCAAACCCTTCCTTCACCTCTGACCATACGTATATTAATCACAACTTGTGAATATGTGGAAGGCCAGGCCCCCACGGTGGTTCGGATCCCGCGTTAAACTGTAGGTCCTCCATTTCATTTCACAATCACCCTACCATTACACATTAGCGTAAGTGCGTATAACCCGAATGGGTGGTAAGACGCGGTGCTAATAATAATAATAATAGTAATAATAATAATAATAAAACTTTAATCTCTGTGTCACCATAAATCGATGTATTTTTCTCATGAAATATGCACTGAACGCTATGCATTATAAACTACAGTAGCCCCATGACTTCTTTGGTGCTGACTGACAGATCACTGCTGACTTCTGACGGCTTTGAAAAGTTACCAGACCAAATTACGTATCCCTACGCCGAACCATATGATCTGCAAAAACATGTGTTTAGCAGCCGTCACTTCTGACGGTCAAAATTTAGGTATATACCTCAATGTTGGCTGTCAGAAGTCAGCTGTGAGCTGTCAATCAGCACCAAAGAAGCCACAGGGCTACTGTACTTTGAAATACAGTAAAACGCCTTTAGACCAAACTTCGGTAGTCCGAAATTACGGATAATCAGAACACACATTTCAAAAAAATGGGGGGAAAATTAAGTCAAATAAAATATATGTTATTTGTTAACAATCTCAAAGTTAAGAAAGAATGGTAAAAAAAACCTGTGATAATATCTGATAATAAATGGTTAATAGTTACATGTTCTAATCAACAAAATGTGTTTTCCTGTAACTAAAAATAATTACAGTATATATTACGTGCTATAAATCAGTTAAATAAATGAAAATTTGATTAAACTCATTCAACTGTAACTTAAAATTCGTGAAAATACTGTATCCATGTATTCTCCTGGTTAATCCAAATACCCACTAACCTGAAGATGCTTCAGTTTCAACAAGCTCGGATCAACACTGTGCGTTCGGGGCAGGCTTTATTTGGTACGCCTGCATTTTACTAGCCATGCGGGAATATAATAAGCAAGCCCTAATCACGGACACGAATGTTCCTGGATCTACAACTTTGGGACACACATACATGCACATTATTATCCATTTTACATTCACTAGTCTCTACTTATTTGACATAAATTGAAGCATATCCAACATTACCCATTAAATACTTGGCTTCCCAATCAAGAGGCTACGTTTCAGCTGAACATTAAGATACACTCAAGATTTTCATTAAACTCCATATTAAAATAGGTCTAAAAAAGGTTATCAATAAATTTGTTTAATAAGATTTAAAAAGTGTAAACCTACTTACAAGAGTGTTTTCTTAACACTGCATCTCACTACCCGTTCGGGTTGTATACATTATGTAATATTTACACACATGTGCTAGGAATGAAGAAGGTCAAATTTAGAGGAAGTGTTCCAACATTTACTTGGAGGTAGAGTATTAAATAATTTAGGAGAACTACCCTCAGTACATCTGAGCGGGATTTTAACCCTGTCTTCCCCTGTCATCGGTAATCCCAGTTTATTGCAAGAGCGACTCCTTAGACCATTCGACCACTGTAACTGGTTTTGTAGTAAATTTGATTGGGCGTTGCATCCAAATGTGTGGTAAAAAAAATACCCTGAGCTGCCATGATGTATGCCCTACTTCTCACCCATCCAGGACGAGGGAGTCCTTGGTTATGTCCTTGGTGTCGGCCAGGAGGGACGGCTTTACGCGCAGGATCCCGTTCTGAGTGTAGCAGTTCTCAGGACTCTTGGTGTACGCCACGAATTCGTTGTTCTGAAACGAAACGGGACATCAGGTTTACTAGATGGACCACGGTCAGTAAGAAGATTCTGGGTGCATCCGTACAACAAAGAAAGAGAAAAGCCTTTCTAATGCAGACAATTCTTCCCATTTTCCCACAAGTCTTCTTGCTACTTCCAACCAGCACTTTTCTTTTTTCGTGCGGTCTTTAAAAAGGTTGTGGCTTTTTTCCCAAATCAGAGGCTTATCTTGCACTAATGCTATTAGTTTATCACAATCCATGGCGAAAAAACTTGGTTAAAAACTTGTTAAAAAGAAAAATGTATAGGAGGGGGGTCACCGACGGCCGTCCAAAGGGTTATGTGGGACCAGCTCCGTCCGATTCTTTTTGTTCTGCCCCTCCCTTCAACAGTAACGTTGACCTTAACGCTGCAACAATCCTCCGTTGGAAATCTCCAACGGCCGGTGAAAACACCGCAACGGTTCATGTAGGAACCACCACGCTGCGATCACCGTGTTGACTCTTCTGCTTCGTTACCGCGCCACAGCAATGGCCGTCGAAAAATGGCATGTGTAAACCCGCACCAAGACGCGGTATTAAAAAACAAAACAAAAAATAATTGTGGCTGGAGAAAGGGAAAGGGATGATGGAAATAAGGGAATAATCAACTCCATATTCCTTAGATTAAATAATGATGACCAGGATAAAGTTGAGGTTTATGTCACACCTAATCCTGCAGGTTCTGATGTTAATCTAAAGCTAAAGGGTCGTGTTTTCCCAATTATGTCGGTCTCTAATATATAGTGTTGATTCTGACGACTGAATAGGATCGTGATTTAATTTCGAGGCCTTTTAGATTTGTTTTTGAGATTAGAATACCGAACTTCTCCAATAGAACTATTAATAACCGAATACTCGAGCGTCACACCCTACATGCCTGCAACTGGGTCAGATTGTTATGTTGGACCCATGTTGCTACCGCTGCTATCGTTCCTTGAATCGATATTGCTACATATTATATTTCTACAACAACGGCCTTTCGGGCACCCCTAAATCCGCAACAGTACAGAGATACACTCGGACAGCTATTGCCCCGACCCCGAGATGATGTCCAATCCCCAGCACCCTTATGATAGCCCCACAATCTTCAAGAATATTTTATGGAAGAGAATCTACAGCCCCTTACCCCCACACACCCCCACACACAACGTCAAATATAAAAACAACTAACCACGGGCGAGCCATATTAAAGATGGTGCCCAACGTGGGGCTTCAAATAATCAAGATAAATTAAGCCAAGCAAAGAGAGTGACCAAAACAAGATATTAATGTACCGGACTGCCAGCGATGCGCACGTCGTATTGCCACTTGCTGATGTCCAGTCCATCAAAGTTGTCCTCAAAGATGAGTTGACCCTGGCAAGTGGGTCCTCCGTTCACCGTGGTCAACGTGCTCCCACATGTGGCTGGCAAAGTAGGTTCAGGGGTGACGGGTTTCACAGGGGTTGGATCGGGTTGAGGGCCTTCACCCACAAGTTCTGGAACAACAAGAATTCAAGATGGTTTGTAATGGCGTCTCCTGTTTAGTTAGGTACTTAGAAATAAGGTAGTAAGACAGCAATACAAACATTGAATTAATAACAAAGTATGGAGGTGGGATGATTCGAATGTCTGATAGTTATCTTCAAATTAAATATGATTGAACATCCAAAATCTATCCTCGCCTACCTTTCAGGAAAAACAAAAATTATTGATCATATGTCAATCATCCTTGGCATTGTTATGCAATACAGTTTGAAACCCAACATGGAAATGATTGGGTTTGATTTTATCAGTAAATGTTGTTTACAATACTCACATGAAAGAGAGAATTCATAAATATCCAGCTGTCATTCTTTATAATAAACTAAGTTAATACCCAAAATCTAAGTGTCCGTATCTAGTTGTCTCAGTGAATGGTGTTTGAAATCTTCTTTAGGAGGTAAGGCTTCACGAGCGGCCATATTTGATATTGAAATAAATTAAGAAACAAAATGAAAATAATATTTAGTTGCCGTGGTATATTGTTTTAGTAATCTTCCTAAAGTTACAAGAATCCTCCAACATTTAGTAACCATAATAGCATTTAAGTTGCCAGCTATTACCCAAAATAGAAATGTCTTTATCTAGTTGTCATTGTAGAGGGTGTCAACAGTCTTACCATAGAGCCAAATATCTTCGAATATCTAGTAGCCATAATCGTCATTGAAAATTGAACTAAGCTAAGACCCAAAATGGAAAATTGTAATTATTCATTTGTCATGGTAAATTGTGCCAACTACCTTCCTAAAGAGGCAAAGATCATCGAATATAAAAAAAAAAGTTCATAGACACTAGGCACTACATAAAACCTACCCTTGACGGTGAATTTCTGGTCATCTCTCCTGTAACCTAGCCCATCCACCTGCACGTACAGCCAGAAGTAGATTATATCGCCAACCTTGAGGCGAACGCGAAGGTCCTCGAACACCCAGCGACCGTTCTTGGCCTTGATGATGTCTTTGGACATGTGCCCACCTTCCAGCCCTTCCATAGGCTTGTTCACGTTGCCATGGAAGGCAAACAGTTCTATCCCAGGCTCATCTGAAAAAATAAAGAGTGTATTGTTGACTTTAGTTACACTTTAATATTTTGATCATCTACACTTTACTAAATTGTTATAAGACAAGGCTGTATTGTATGAAGAATACACCAGAAACTATCTCACACATTCTGTGACTGGGAATATACACTCCTATACCCTGAAAGGTAGCAAGCTTACCTGGCTTGGTTCCACTATGATATAGCTTAAAATAAGTTAGGGCTATGGTAATTATTAGTCAAGATAAGATTGCTACTTTTAAAGGTGAACGGTGTGTACATTTTATGCAACTTTAAGTTTAACAAGTCTTTTTAAACATGACTTTTGTGGATTTATCAGTAATTACGTCTGTATATGAGTCAGTGAATTTCAAAACTGTCCTTAACCACCCTAAATAATTTTTGGTGAAATGCAAGAAAAAAAACTACTACCATGTCGATTAAATGATACTATTTAATGGGTTTTTTCTATTGTTGATTGTATTTATTCATCATTTAAAAAAACCTAATTTGGCAAATATCTGCCATAGGATTTATTTTAAAAAATATTTTGGATATGGAGAGTTTTTAAACAAAACAGTGGATTGAGAGAGTTTTGAAAATAACCATTTCATAAAAGGAAAGGCTTGGAATAAAACAGGGTTTGGTTGGATTTGGATAGGATTACTGAATTAGGCTACTTTCAAACTAAACTTTTATTATTACAATGAAAACATTACCATAATAATTTTAGCCAGTAGTTAAGTACGTAGCATAGAAATAAAAGCCTTTTGTATTGAAAACATAGTTTAAATGACAATTTACATCAAAAATTACAATTAAAAGCACAAAATATAAGAGGGGAGGGAGGAGAAGTGAGGCTACACAATGTCAAATTGCACAAAAACGTTTTAAAAAATGGGAATAAAGTATTGAATTTCAAGTAGTGCAGCACAATTGTGGGAAAGTCCTGCATGTCTTTAACAACAAGATCGGGCACTTCATCGTCATTATCTTCAGTCAAATTATCTTCTTCTGGAACTTCATAACAATTTTCTTGACCATCAATCACTTTACTGTAGTAGACAAGGTCTTCAAGTAATCTCCAGTTGTATCTAAAATGTTTTACTAGAAGATTAGCAACATTAATTTAATTTGGCACGTTTAACAGGAACCATGTTGTTAAGCTGAACAGATTTCATACTGCTTAGACACTTGCCCTTCTTTGTTATTGAACCTGGAACACCACAATGGTATTTGAAGTTCACTTCACCCTGGACCTTACCATTTCCGTTGGTGTTCTTAGTTATGATGAGCCTTTCACACAAAGACATCTTAAAGTGCCATTGTCCAGTAGGTTTGACTACATCTTGAACGGTGGACTTCCAGTCATGTTCAGGCACTTCTGAAACCAACTTTTTAACCAGTGGCGGCTCGTAGCTAAAATTAGTGGAGGTGCTGCTCCAGAAAATATTTAGCCTTTGTTTTAAAATTGTGTAAAAGGAAAAAAACATGTATTAAAAGAAAATTTATTCAGGAACTTGATAAAATATTAACAAAAAAACGAACTTTTTTACTTATTTTAACTTAAATTGTTACAGTTCAAGTTTGATCTATTCATTTAAAAATTAAATCCATTCTTCTTATTTTAATTTGAACAAAAAGTTCAATAATTTTCTCCTTGATCTCAGGATGAAAATTGAGGAAATTTTTTCTCCATTGAAAGTACTGCAAGCGCATTTAGTCATTCTGTTAAGTAAAAGAACAAAAAAAATGAATCAAATAGAACAGCTGTAAGCAGAATAATAATCTAATTCTACACTCTTCTACACTTTATCACAGTCAAGAATATGGTACACAGTTTTTAAGCACAACACACGCTGAGTAAACGAAAATTTCCTTCCACCATCACACCAGAGCCGGCACTGCGAGAGCAACAGTGCTCTCTCTACCTGGCAGTCCCACCTTCCTCCCCACCCCTCTCCTATGTGCGCATGTGCACAACAGTCAAACACCACGTCACTGGTACTGTAAATCACACAGTTCCATACAAAGATTTTTGTATCTTTTTCATAAACTAGGGGATGGATATTGAAGTACTGACATTAAATTTAAGGAATATATATTGTACTACAAAAATAAAGAAAGAGTTAAAGAAAAAAGGACTCATTATATTAAATGTTATCGATAATATCAAGTGGAAATAGGAGGTGCTGCAATTCCGCAGTGCCTATACACGAGTCGCAACTGTTTTTAGCTGTCCCAAAATTCTTTAAAAAATAGTCATGTACTGGTTAGGAGTCTCGATTTTCCCCTGACACCTAATTATTTTTTCTATTCTTCCGAAAACCCTGTCGGGTGGTAGTAAAGAATGACCTACGATAGGGAATATAAATTCGACCTTCTTTACTGTATTCGAGGCTTCTTCTTTAAACCACTTCATCACCCCCCACCACCAATCACAGTCAAATTTTTATTCTGTCCGGGACAGCCGTCTGAATAGAGCCGGACACAATCAAAATCTTCATTTACTAGTTTTACATAACTCAGTGTATCAAGTACAGCTGAAGTGATTTCATTGGAACCTTTATATCTCTCATTTTCCATCCAGGCACAGATGGTAGCTGTGTCCATATTCTGTGGTGTTTTTGAGTGTCCATGACATACCGTAAAAGTATAGTAGTAGAGTTGCCTACTATAGTATTCAGCCTGGTTGGGCATTCTGGGGGAGGGAGGGGGGCAAGGGGGGCGAACAGTGGTGGGTTTTTTTACAATTATAAGATAATAAAAGAACCTTGTTTCTATTTCATTGAGTTGGTTGTAAAATGCTTTCTTTGGCTTTCAAATTATGAACCCTCAACTAGATTATGAGATCAGATTTTATCTTTGAGTTTGTACTAGCTTGTTGAATTTATCTTTAAAATACAACCAAATAATATGTATATAATAATAATTATTATTATTAGCACCGCGTCTTACTACCCGTTCGGGTTATACGCACTTACGCTAATGTGTAATGGTAGGGTGATTGTGAGATGAAATGGAGGACCTACAGTTTAAAGTGGAATCCGAACCACGGTGGAGGCCTGGCATTCCCCACATTCACAAGATGTCTTGTCAGAGGTGAAAGAAGGGTTTGGTAATCAGATAAATCCGACCGAGGATTAAACCCCGGCCACCGGCACAGAATTCTGACACCTTACCCGTAGACCACCAGGTCACCAAGTATATAATCCAAGAAAGAACAAGATACGTTAATGTTATTATTAACACTACGTTTACGGAAATAGCGTGTCGCAGTAAACGAGATAAGATATTGCAAGCTCTGGATAAGGACAGTTTTGAAAACACAGGTGTAATCTGACATAGACTAATACAGGAAAAGGGAAGTTGTGACAAATAAATTTTAAGGTGGATAAGGAAAGAGTTTCGTTGAAAAAACTTTCTTGGATGAGGAAAGTTTTTAAAAAGATCTCATATTTTAACACTAAATAAATAAAGGATTTGAAAGGTTTTGAAGGACATTTTTAGCTGCAGGTATTCCAACTGAATCATAACCCACCCCTAACTCAATTTTTTTGAATTTTGGATAAGGAGAGTTTTGAAATTCACCGACTCATATGCACTTTGCTTGTGCACAGTGTAATGGCACGGTTTTGGAGCCCTCTCATATATTAAAAAAGTCATGGATGAAGTGTACTTTTCTTTAAAGAACTGTATGTAAAGTTTCCTTTTAATACTTCATCCATGGAAAATCACGCGTTTTCAGAAATAATCTCGATACACTGCGCTTTAAAACCTTTTTTTTCCTTTAAAAGATCAACTCCGTTGTATTAGAAAAATCATGTGACATGCTGGCTTCCTCTCTCTACCCAATAGGAAGCTAGCTTTCACAACATCAGGTTGCCAGAAACTTTTATATTGGTTAGTTTTAACACTGGTGACAAGGGGTCCAAGAAGCAAGGGGTAGGTCATATATAAGTAGCTTGTTCGTATGAACCCACACAGTGACACAGTAGAGAGAATACCGTAGTATAACAGTACACAGTCGTATATTAGAAAAACAGTGACAGTAATATAACAGTACACAGTACTCAGAATACAGACTATTGTAATATCACAGAAAAACAGTGCATAAATTAACCAAAAACTGTATCACTTAATATCAAATCTTCAGTACCGAAGGTGTAATCATCTAAATAAATCGTGTGCAACAATGAAAGTCTTACTCATTTTATAAGAATAAAAACTACAAATAATCAGATCACATAACCGTGTGATAAGTGCATAGTAGGGCATACACGCATCATCATCATCATCATCATCAAACCTTGTATCGTCCACATTCGCATCACAATAAAATCCAATATCGTTATAATTGATGGTCATTCGTGGGGCAAATATATCAATAAAACCCCGTACAGTGACCCCGGGAGGAGGGGGAGGGGGCGCATGAGGTTTGGAGAGGAATTTGGGTGCCGCAATACTAATATGGTTTAAAGGAGTGACAGTTTTTATAATTAACAAGAACAAGATTAAAGGGGCAATTTTATTTTATTCAAGCAACATTTCTAACCAAAAATAATAAATCAGCTGTTCTAGATTTTTGTGAAAATTAGTTTGTTTTCGATAATGTTGGCAGTAGATCAAACTGTTCGTGGTTTCTTTTGACACAAGAAATTTTATTTACAGTGTTAACTATATGAGCTTTACTGTATCGTAAAATAAGCAGATACTTATATTAATTTAGGGAATTTTATGGATGAAAATTTGATGAACTCATTTCTGGTGCGTTTTTAAACCGATTAAGATTGATTCTTTTCTTCAAACGGTTGCCTAATAAGAAGACATTAAAAAAACAATAATTATGTATTTAACATTTTTATAATAAATCACATACATAAATACAATAAATAACACAACCTCTAGATTTAAAAAAAAGATGATTGTGTTTTAACAAAGTGGCATGATAACATGAGGTGTGGAGGGCAGAGGTGAAGGAGACGCACTGTTTTAAGCACCGAATGGGTGCAACCAACACAAGCTCCCATCACTGGTAAACCCAACTATCCGTACTGGTGGGGATTATTTTGCAAGCTCTTTAATACAAGCGACCGAGAACACACTTATAGTGATCTACGAATCACTCTAATCTGATTTGACCCCCGCCCCTTGATAAGAGAGTTAGACCCGAACCAATTTATCCGAGGGTTGCCAAAGCACCTGAAACCAAACGCTCCCGTACACGCCCAAGATCACGTGTTTTAGGATCGCGGTCATTATTCAAATGAATAACCGGTCCCGTGGTGTGGTGGTCAGTGCACCTGGCTACAAGCTTGGGGGTCCAGGGCTCGATTCCCTGTTGGTACCTTGGGTATTTTCCCCGAAAAGGGAATTACCCCAACGGTCACAAGGTTTTGGTTAGTTAAGCTTAAGTTAGGTTTAATCGTTTCCACTGGTTCCACACCCTCATACTCACTATCACCAACATCCTCATCGGGACACGGAAAGGAAATACGGTTAGTACATTCGGACGTCCCCTGGTACATTAGTACTGGATAATCTTTCCAATACTGGGCTACGAGTGATGTAGCCCAAACATGCAATATAATATTATTTTCAAATTAATTACATGAAAGGGAAATGGATCCATCTGTAGATGCTACTGTGGCTATAGTGTAAATTTCCAGCGTTAATAACTGATATTTAGGTCGGTGTGAGGATCTCTCGCTTCGAGTATGCGGACGACCTGAAACTCAAATTAAAAATAAAATAAATAGTGAAGTGGCTGGCTAATTTATGCTTCGAGTGAATCCGTGACGTCATGGAAGCAAGGTTTTCCCTGTCTAAGTTGCTGACCTTGGTGAATGTGGTTTCCGCCAGGGGCACTGTGCACGGGTTCCTTCCTCTACGATCTAGGTTGGGCTGGTCCATCCCCGGGTCAACTCGGCAAGATTATGACTGGGAAAGACCACGTAGGACAGTTACAAAGTGTCAATATTGACCGCTCTAAGTCACTAGAGATTAACGCTGCATTTTGATAGGATTTTAAAAAAATATTCAAGAGGGTAATTGGCTCTTTTAAATTTAAAATATTTATTGTTTTTATAATAACTAAACATCTACGTTATTAGCGACTTAACTTAAAAGAGAAGGATGAGAAGGGTGGTTTTGAGAAGATTTACCCACATTAACGGGGAGAGGGAACATTAAAACCCCATTTATGAATTTCAGATTTACAGTACTTTCGACCGAGACTCGAACCTTGACCTCCCTGTCTCCTTCAATCGAGTATATTGCGAGCTTGATGTTGTTTTTATAAGCTCATTTTAAGGGGAGTTATTAGTGCCTGAAACTCACTACAGTAGCCCCATGGCTTCTTTGGTGCTGACTGACAGCTCACAGCTGAATTCTGACAGTCAACATTTAGGTATATACCTAAATCTTGACTGTCAGAAGTGACAGCTGCTAAACACATATTTTTGCAGATTATATGGTTCGGCGTAGGGATACATAATTTGGTCTGATAGCTTTCCAAAGCCATCAGCTGTCAGCTGTGAGCTGTTAGTCAGCACCAAAGAAGTCATGGGACAACTTTACTTATAGTGAGACGCAAGTCACTAGTAGCTCAACTGACTTTTGCAAAACGTTAAGAGACTATTTTGACCTGACTGGGATTCTAAACCAGTCTCTCAGGTAAGAGGGTGGTCAGTGCGTGAAACTTAATTATCTCGACCGCGCGGCTGAGAGGTCACCCATCCCGTGACGCTGTTTTTGATCCTCCGGTGTAGTTTCTCGTATCTACTTTCCTTGACCTTACCTGGAAAGGGTTTTCTTAAAGTCTAATGACAGAATGCATGCCCTATAAAGTGCGTCTACCAATGATGCGTGAGTGTAGGTTGGGTAGCATACCAAGCAAGGGGCCGCTCCATTTGTTTCAAGAGCTTTACACCTTTACCGACCATTAGGCAACCCACACTGAGTAAGGGCACATGAAAGGCAGGGTCTAACATGATTTAAATGCATCAGAACTTGGATTAAACAAAACTTATTTTATTAAAATGCACCAAAACTCGCCGGAAACAAGATGGATTGGGAATATTATATGATATTTAAATACACCAGAAATAATTACCTGACACAAAATGAAAAAAGTGAATCAAACGTAATTACACCAGCACTCACTGAGAATAGCATGAGTTAGGTGAGTTTTTATTTAAATTCACCCGCATTTGTCTGGAAACAGAATGAGTAGAAATGTTTTTATTTTAATGCACTATAATTTACATGAAGAGATTATGGAAACCCTCATTGTGTGTGGAGGTAGAAGGAGTGAAGGAAAGAGGGTAGTCCAGTACAGCCGGTATGGATTGAATTATGAACCCCCCTGAGTCAGGAGTGTTGATCAATGGAATATTTTAGAAATTATTAGCACCGCTTCTGTCTGTTCATGTTATACAAATATATGATAATTACTCTAATGGGGTAAGGAATAGGAAGGAGGTATTTAAGAGGTGATCGATCCGCATTTGCGTGGAGTGAGGGTAAGAAACCATTTAATTTAAGCCACCCTAAATATATACAGCCAGGATTCAAACACCGATCTCCCCGTCATCAGTAGGCCAGTCTAACACGAGAGCGACACCTTATACCGTTCGGCCACTGAAGCGGGTCATAGAGTTGTTCGATAGCCGATGATCAACAAAGTTACGCGAAATTTAATTTCTTACTTTCTAATCCGATTTTGTCTTAGACACTTGGCTAACCCTTGTGCAGCTGGAATTAGGTGTGCGAAAACTTTATTGATTCCTTGACTCCAACTCTTGAGGCGCTAGTTAAGGTTATAGACCATAATTTATGCCAAAAGTTTTTATATTTTAGAATTATGCGTTTTTCCATCCTCTCTCCAGATATTTGTGCACTTCCTCATCCTGTTCCTTTGTCTACGATAGTTTTAAGCGCGGTTGATAGATAGTCAGTACTGACACCAAAGGGTAGATAGATACTATACTCACCCTTAGAGTCGAACCAAATGTCTAAGGCGTTGGACTCGCATATCATCATGGTTGCCATCGACGGGGAGAATGTTGGAAGCCATGATGAGTACGTGTGTGGTGGTATCTAGCACGTCTGACGAAATGACGATATAAAATGTTATCTGGTGGTTCACCCCACCGGAGGAGGGTCGATCGCGGGTCTACCGAAAGGTTGCGGGACCGTTATCGTGCCTGCTCCCTCGTCACGGTAGGTCTATCGGTTATTCATGTAGTAGTTTAGTCATCTGAATAGATTAATAGTAAATAGGGACGTTACGTGTATATATATATATATATATATATACACACACACACACACACACACACAGAGTAACCCCATGGCTTCTTTGGTGCTGACTGACAGCTCACAGCTGACTTCTGACAATCAACATTTAGGTATATACCTAAATTTTGACCGTCAGAAGTGACAGCTGCTAAACACATGTTTTTTCAGATCATATGGTTCGGCGTAGGGATACATAATTTGGTCTGGTAACTTTTCAAAGCCGTCAGCCAGCACCAAAGAAGCCATGGGACTACTGTATAATGGCTTTACCAATTGAAAATGTATAAACGTTTATATTATAATCTGCGCAGTAAATGCTTTATCTAAATATATATATATATATATTATTGGCTTGGCAACACTCGATACATTGTTCATGAAAGAAGTTATCATTATTTTTTTTAAATTGTAGGATGTGGTTAGAATATTAACCGTGTTTATCAGACCGGGGCTAAGAAAACAAATAATAGAAGGATGAAAACCAAGAGGATAGAGAAAGAGAATGGTGTTGTTTGAACACAAGGACTAGCTAGCGGTTTAATACAAGAGGTGACCACTAAGCTAAGGCTACACGAGCTGAAGGGGGCCGAAAATTCGAGTGTATGCTTACGCCACTGAATTCCTCTCATTGAAAGTGGTGTTGTGGAAGCCATGGAAGAACTTGATTCCGAATAATTACTCTACTTTATTGAGTGATTAAATCAGTTATCATAACATAGTAAATCAAATTTAACCCAAGAAAGTCCAACTACCCCCTCAATCCCTCCCCCGCCCCCCACCAAATAACAATAAAACCCAACCTAGTTGGGTATTTTAATAAACGCTAGTTTTTTCTTTTCCCAACCCTGGTGTAAACGTGAGTTCTCGCGTGCATTGTTTGGCATTAAAAAACAACGTTCGAAAGCCACCGAACATTTCCGGAGACGCCCGAATCATAACGCGTATTCGGGGGAGGGGGGGTTGATGGCTCCGCACTACGCCGCACCGTAAAAGTGTGGAGGAATGCTCTCTCGACGCTTCTTGCGGTGCGGTGTTGTGCGGGTAGGTTCCGTGTAGCCTTAGCTTTAGGAAGTCTAAAAGGAAGTAATCTTTCATTAATTTAAAAAACGATGGAGAGAAGATTTGTATAACCACAATGATAAGTCTCCCGTGGAAAACCAGACTCGTCTGAGATTCAAACCTCACACCCAACCATCCCCGAAATTACCGGTCCATTGACTTGTTGACGCCCTGGACAACATGACCATCGACGCGAGTCACAGCTAGTAAATTAGTTTCGAAATAAAAGTGGCCGTTCGTCTACCTTCTTCAGATGTAAATTATGAACGACGGTGTTAATGAAGTGGTTTGTGGTAAGCAACCTTGACTAACAACAGTCTTTACAACGTCACAAAGAGACTTTCCTTTGTGAATCCAGAATCTTAAAGATGAATCGACCACCGCTTGACGAACGGTAGCGTCTCAAGACAAGTACCTACAAATGTTGGTGCAATTTACCTTCCTTCTATTGTTAGATAGGTTTTTTTTAAGCACCATGTCTCCCTACCCGTTCTGGGTTTACTCATATGTACTAATAACGCTAGTGTGGTAGGGATGATAAAGGTTTAATTTAGTGGAAGTGTACCCGTATTTGCGTGGAGGGAAAGTGTAAAATCATATAGGAAAAGTCACCCTAAGTACACCCAACTGGTACGCTAACCTCAATTCACACGAGTGACACCTTAGACCAGGAACAGCAACTATTCGATATCGACGGGGTGTATGGGTTTAAAAAAAACAACTTATTTACCCACTTTGGTGGTCAAATGGTTTAAAGAGTCACTCTCAAATTATACTATTCTGCCGATGATGGGGATATCAGAGTTGTAAACCAGGTCGGATGTAATGAAGAGGGATTTTCCTAAATGGTTTTCCACTCTCCCTCCATGCCAATGTTAGTACACTTCCTCTAAGTTTAACCTTCTGCATCCCTTACACGTTAGCGTAATTATTCAATATGTGTAAAACTTGAACGACTAGTGAGTAAGACGTGGTGATCAAAATAATAAAAAATCATTGGAGAACAGAAAAACTCATACGCAAAAAAATAATGTTTTAAGTATGACCTGACTTGGGGGTCTATCCTTGAGACTTTACTCTTCGTAGCCATCTTTGATTTGTTGTTTGGTCTAACTACTTTAGTAAATAGGGTGACCTGGTGGTCTAGGGGTAAGGTGTCAGAATTATCTACTGGGGGTCCGGGGTTCAATCCTCGGTCCCGACAAATCTTTATCTGATAGCCAAACAACTTCCTTCCCCTCTGACAAGACGTGTATTAATCACAACTTATTAATATGGGGAATTCCAGGCCTCCATCGTGGTTCGGATTCCACGTTAAACTGTAGGTCCTCCGTTTCATCTCACAATCACCCACCATTACACATTAGCGTAAGTGCGTACAACCCGAACGGGTAGTAAGACGTGGTGCTAATAATAATAATAATAATAATAATAATAATACTTTAGTAAATAGCTGGTGAAATCAAGCTAAAAACAAACTTTTGCTCAATATTTAACCACTTAGCAAAGGCATTTGAAATATATAAAAAAAGTGTTGGTTTTCCACATTGAGGCTTCACACGCTTTTTACGGGGCAATATTTGTCTAATAACCTTAAATTCATCCTCTTCCTATTTCTATTAAAGTTTAAAAAGTTAACATCACTGTTATATATGATCTTGCGACTTCATTTCCCTTACTTAAAGCTATCCTCATACGATTAAAATCAAATTGTCCATTATGTATTATTAATATATGTGTTAAATACACAAGGAATTAATGATTACGACTAAGAGAATGGGACAAGGAAGGTAATTTCAGAGGAAACGCATCACTATTAATCTGAGGAGAAGATTAGAAACCTACAGTGATAAATCACATGCGAAAAAAACTGTCACCATCACAGTACACACGAGTCACTACCGAGTATCGAGCCTCGATATCTCCATCAAAGAACAATCCAGATCATTGTGAGACTGATGCCCTGAACCGTGCGGCTAGCCATCGCTGCGATTCAACTCCTGGGCTATAAGTACTGTACAAGTCAATAAAAAAATGAAGTTATAAGACGAACCTATTAAAAACAACAACGAGGCTAGTTTTTTTTAATTATCTGACCTGGTATAGATACTCTGAGTCCTTTGGGATTCAATGCTTGTATCGTGGGTTCAGGTACCGTGTAGTACTGGAACTGCGCCGTGATGCAGACCACACAGCTGGCGACCAACACAGTGCTACACCACATTCTCTTCTGTTGGCAGATTCTTCGCTACTGGTAAGTGACCAGCTACAGACAACTGACTAGTTCTCTAGGACAGTTCAAGGAGGAGCGGACCGAGCGGATATACTCGGTGACAGGCTCTGAGGGAACTGGAGGTCTTATGGGAGGAAATATTGTCTTATCTCTTCCTCTGATATACTTGGTGACAGGCTCTGAGGGAACTGGAGGTCTTATGAGAGGAAATATTGTCTTCTCTCTTCCTCTGATATACTTGGTGACAGGCTCTGAGGGAACTGGAGGTCTTATGGAAGTAAATATTGTCTTCTCTCTTCCTGATATACTTGGTGACAGGCTCTGAGGGAACTGGAGGTCTTATGGGAGGAAATATTGTCTTATCTCTTCCTCTGATATACTCGGTGACAGGCTCTGAGGGAACTGGAGGTCTTATGGAGGAAATATTGTCTTCTCTCTTCCTCTGATACTCTTGATGACAGGGTCTGAGGGAACTGGAGGTCTTATGGGAAAAAATATTGTCTTATTTCTTCCTCTGATATACTTGATGACAGGCTCTGAGGGAACTAGAGGTCTTATGAGGGAGATATTGTCTTCTCTCTTCCTCTGATATACTTGGTGACAGGCTCTGAGGGAACTGGAGGTCTTATGAGAGGAAATATTGTCTT
>CABFOV010001540.1:0-28728 GCA_902141375.1 Timema poppense
CTTCAATGACGCAACATCAAAAAACTCCGTTTTACTATCAATCGAGTTTTTTAAGGTTATCCACTTGATTGTACATTCGTGTGCAGTTCTTCACTAAAAACCCTATTTAACTAACACACCGCCCACTTCTGACACCATGTTATGTTTGTGTTTTATTATTTTATTTATTCGTATATAAAAAACACAATACACATTTGATTATTAACAAAAAGTCAACCCTTCTTCTTCTCTGCACTCATATATATATATATCACTCACAATATTTCATAACTGCTCTAGTCATATGTTTCGACTACTCTAGTCATAAATACAACATGTACATTTTATAATATACAATCAACTACTCTAGTCAAATATACAACATATACATTTTATAATATACAACAGTTATATCCATTGATTCAGATGATAAGATGGGGAGTTATATCCATTGATTCAAATGATAAGATGGTAGTTATATCCATTGATTCAAATGATAAGATGTGGAGTTATATCCATTGATTCAAATGATAAGATGTGGAGTTATATCCATTGATTCAAATGGTAAGATGTGGAGTTAGATCCATTGGTTTAAATGATAAGATGTGGGGAACTACATCCATTGTTTCAAAATACATCCATTGTTTTAAAAGATAAGATGAATGAGAGTGAGAACTCAAACATTACAATGAAAAATATTTAATTGGTACTTTAATACACTTTGTCCTTTCTCTTGTTACATTCCACTATTCTTTAGATATGTCTATGGCTTAGAGGTGCGTCGGCACATGCATTTCATTAGTGTTGTAGAAATGTGACTATTATTAATTTGTATTTTGTCTGTGTTATTTAATTTGCATACATTATGTGTTAAATGATGAAACAATTAATTTAAAATTTAAAATATATTATCTTAGTAATATGTAATGGTTACTACATGAATATCCTATTTAAAGTGCAGGCCTAAAGACACACACTTTATTTACTGGCTCAAACACAAAGTTCTCCTGAGTGACTGCATGCACTAATCTGTCCTAGTTGGGAACAATGGTGGAGCAAGCTCATAAGAGACTTGAAGAGATTGTGCCATCACCAGTTAAAGTGGAGGAACACGATATCGCTTGCCAATAATTGCTTTTTGAGAGTAGTTTTCTGCTTTCTCTTCAATTTACAAAATCAAAATTGCAGCGACAGACTGTTTTCATATAATTTTAAAGTCACTGCTTATTTTATTTTTTTATCCCAGCCTCTTAATACCTGTTCAGGCTATACACATAAAATATAATTACTCTAATGGGGTAGCGATGAGGAAGGAAGCATTTTAGAGGTAATATAATTTCATGTGTGTGGAAGGAGAGGGGCAAAACATCTAGGGAAAAAACCACCCTCACTAGACCCACCTGGGATTTGAACCCCGATCTCTCTGTCATCAGCAGGTCAGTTTAACATGAGTGACACCTTAGACCATTCGGCCACTGAAGTAGTTCACTGTCTTCTAATGAACAGTTCAGGAATCCACACTACGATGAGATGTCTTGCTTCCAAGTGAATTCTAAGTAATCTATCAGAATGCCTCTATCTCACCATTCCTTCTCTTTCCCTAGTTTTGCGTGAGAGAGGCAGAGGGCAGAACAAAGAAAGGTGAAATGCAATGATAGAAGGGGAAAGATAAAACTGAAACATCTAAGATAAAAAAGGAGGTTATACCCTTCATTGCATACCCTTGTTTCCAAATGTGGGGTGTTTTGGAACTTAATATTGTGTCATTTTATTTGAGACTCAACACTTAACCTCTTGCCAACTGGTATTTTCAACACCTGTCCTAAAACATTTAGCTTTCATGTTGACGTCTCATTATTTTCATTGTGAGACATAAGTGTTAAATGAACACTCATAATTAGAGATGGGTCGAATCCCTGAGTTTACAAATCCAAAGGATTATTTTACCTACGAATCTCAAATTTGAATTAAGATCTTGGAAAAAAAATTATGTTACATAATCAGAAATAGAAAAAAAAACTAAATTTTGAAATATCTTGTTTCAATAAATTCATTCATTTAAGTGTTAAATTAAAGGTATGGATGCTGTTTCTAAAGTTATTATATAAAAATTTTGGGGCTGAACTACCAGTAATTAGTATTAGAGCTCCAAAACAAATTAGAATTATAAAATAAATTTTTATCTCAGGTACCCACCTCAGTGACGTAGTTAGCTAATGCGCTGGTTTCGTGTTGAGCTAGACTGCCGAGGACAGGGAGATTGAGTTTTGAATCTCAGTCAGCTGAACTGAGTTTTTTTTTTCCTATATGGTTTTCCACTCTACCGCCACACAAATGTGGGTTCACTTCCTCTGAATTCAACCTTCCCAATTCCTAAACCATTAACATAGTTAGTACTTAAGCCTGTGACCCGAATGGGTAGCAAGATGGGATGCTAAGTATTATTATCATCATCTTAGATTCTACCCCTACTAATAATTTACACAAAAATGAAGCACAGAGTTTGAAATGGCTTGTCTGACGCTACTCATACCACAAGAAGACAAACTGTTTCTAATGTACCTGCTTCGGTGGTCACGTGGCTTAACGTGCTACTCTCACAGTAGATTAGACTGCTGATGACGAGATTGAGGTTCAAATCTTGGTTGAGTGTACTGAGTTTTTTTTCCAAAATAATTTTCCACTCTCCTTCCATGCAAACGCGGGTACACTTCCTCTAAATCTAACCTAACTAATCCCAACAACAATTAGTGTAATTAGTACATAAGCTTATAACCATAGTGGGTAGTAAGACGTGTGCTAAAAAAAAAAGTTAATAATGGTCAACCATCTGTGAAGACATTCAGGCTTTTCTTCCTTGTATTCATTTAATTTGAGTTTAGGGGATTATATATGGCTTGTTCGCGGCGATCCCTGTTTATGGCCGACTGGAGGACTCTTGTTTTTGTGGTCTGTGTTCATATTTAATCATTTCTGATTTTAATTATATAGCGCAGCATATACTGGCCTAAGGTAGAGCTAACAATTAATTTGGTGGACAATAGTGATAGAAAGTTATGAAATTTATTAACTATTAAAGATAAAAATGTATGAAAAGAAAGTCTGTGCCCTGGCGGTGCCCAAAACTTCCCTTGGGTTTTGAGTCTGAAGGCCTTGTTCATTCAATGTTTCATTGCTGACTTTGAATATGTAATATGTTCATTTGCAAATAAGTAATATCTATTGTGACAAGAAAGATGTCGGACAGACACCTCTCTCTGATCTCTTGAAGGTGGTTGAGGAACATATTGTCGTTAATTTATACTGGAAGTTGCTTTAAACAAATATTTGGTGAAAATATACTAGAGCTGATATGGTCTGACATTGTCTCAACATAGGCCAAGGTGAATAGGCAACAAAATTCATACTGATTTGTTTTACATAGGATTGCTGTGATTTTCTTCTTTAACAATATATTAAAATTCTTGTCTGAATTGACCTGTGCTAAGTCTCTGTCTTTTCACAATTATCTTGGGAACAGTTAATCTTGGTTATAAAATGTAAAGGTCCTAATAGAAGGAGCAAAACATTTCCTACGAGATAGATGCTTTGATTTTTCTTAGTGTCATTGTCAAGGGAAAAATAAAATTATGTTTAAGAAATAATTATGCTCAAGAACTGATTATTTTCACGTGGGGTATTGTAATTTCTGTTATGATATGTTAATTATAATCTCTGTTTAGATTATAAGGATCAACATTTTGCATAGGTAAGCTCATGAGCATAGGTGGGGGGATATACCCCCCACTGCACCCCACAAAATGGCGATCTCACTGAAGTGTGAACATAGAGATTTCATGCATTGTGTTGTATATCATACACTTAAAACACTAATTTCTGCTCAATTCTTTTGAAAAAATCTTTTGACTACACCCATAGCCAACTTTGGGTAGGCCAAATCCACGAAGTAGAAGGACTGAAATCATTACAAATAACACCTTAAAGATTTGTATGTACATTTTCACTAATAATAATAATACACGTGTACCGTATGTACTTTAAACAAATTTTCATTTTGAAAAATCCACAGATGTTTTTATTGTCTAATCACAATAACCTTTGTCATAAATTTTTTCAAGACCAACTTCTTATGCTGGTTCGGAGTAATTTCCACATCCCATTCCACTCCAATGGGCACAAAGATTGGTGCACATCATCCCAGCCATTTTGCAACCCTTTAAACATGCACACCATATCACCTTAAGTAGTTCATCAAGAGCCGGCAGGATTATGGGCAGGAGTATGTTTTTTCTTAATTTCCACAACTGCACTTGATAGCAGACTCTCAATAAATGTTGGTTGTATCTGCTGTTGGAGTTAGTGTCCAATTTTACTTGTTTTATCCTTAGTAACAGAGAAGAAGTATATCAGCATTTATGTGGAGGGAGAGTGGAAAACCACCCTCAATACACCCGACCGGGATTGAACCCCGATCTCCACGTATTCTGCAGTCTAGTATATTGTGAGAGTAACACCTTAGACCATGCAGTTACCGAAGTGGGTTATACTTATCGAGCAATCTTTCGTGTTTGTTTGCCCCATACTAACCGAAAACAAAAATCTTCCTGACTCGGCGAATTTCCTTTTGACTGTAATCTTCATGATTATATACATTTACCATGTTATGAATGTTGTCTTTCTTTTTAAAAATGCTTATCAAAGTCTCTTTTCCTTTATGACTGAAAATTAATGGGACGTCGCAAGACTTGACTGTGTGTGTGAACCATCATATATATATATATATTTTTTTAGTGTCCTGATATCTTGTCTGCAGTTTATTTGAAGGACATATCAGTCTACTGGTTTTTCTTTTGCCCTGATTGATAAATAATATGTCGTGATCCTCAGGAGCTAATTAAATCATTAATACCAACAATTCTAAATCTTCACCAAGATTGTAGTCTGCTCTGAGTAGGCTGACATTATTGCTGTGTAGACAATGAGAATGTCAGCATGATCTGCACCCTGCAGGACACTGAGAGAGTTACTTTTCAATTCGAGCAGTGGGTTTTGACCCCTGCTCAGAACAAGCTGCGGTCCATCAGGGACGGTGTGTCGCGGTGGCCCTCTTCTATTCGAAAATCTAGAAGAGAGGAGGTCATCGTGACGAGACTCCGCGTCGGACACACATCATTGACCCATGGGTTTTTATTGAGAGGGGACCCACCCCCAGTGTGTGAGTTTTGCGATGCTCCTCTTAGTGTGTATCACATTTTGGTGGAGTGTCGCAAACTAGCCCCTATCCGCCTGGCTCTTGATTTTAATGGTGACTTACGCTTTTTATTACGCGATAGCGCGGATGGAGTTATATGTTTACTCCGTTTTATACGCCAGGCGGATCTTTTTAATGCCATTTGAGTCACTTTCATAAAGTGACTCATCTGGATTTTATCTCATATTGAGACCTTTTTAACATTTTAGTACATTTTAAAATGTTTGTTTTGTCTCTTTAACCTGCATATTGTTTTAATATGTGTGTTTTGTCTTTTTAACTCACATATAGTTTTAATATGTTTGTTTTGTCTTCTTATCGGAGTGATACACCTGTGGTTTTTTTTTAGCAAGTGTATCACTCATTTGTACTAAGAGCCCATTTGAGCACTCCTATGGAGTGTCTTAAATGGGTATTTTATCTTTTATCTATATCTTTTACTATTTTGTGTATTTTCCTGTATACTCTGCAGGAAAATTACTTCGTTTATCCCCTATGGGGATTATACTAAGTTTTAATATATTTCAAGGCCCTAATGACCTCAATGTGTCGATGGGCCTCTAAACCTTAATAATAATAATAATAATAATAATAATACTTTTCAATTCCTGCGGAAAAGTTATCGATCTGGGCTGGTTCTTCTCATTAGTTAGAAAGATTTCCTGACTTCGCTAACAGAGGTTTCCCAGTTAAAAACAATGTCATCACATTTTTTCAGGCCATACTTACGAACCCTTTTGGCCCAGTATGTAGTAATCCACTACAATGGTCGCATGGTCCAAGGCATCACTCTTGTAATAAACTAGACTGTCAATGACGGGGAAATTGGTGTTTGAATCCCGGTCAAACTTAACGAGGGTGATTTTTCCTAAATTGTTTTCCACTTTCCCTTCATGTTAATGTGGGTTAACGCCTTCTAAATTCAACCTTCCTAATCACTAACTGTAAATAAAAATTACTTACAATAATTATTGTAATTATTAATTAGTCATTCATCCCGCTAAAAATATTTGTCTGAAAACAAACCACTATCTCTTTAGAGTTAAGCTGTATATTTAAAAGAACACACTCTGCATGAAATTTTAAAATGAGTGGCTTAACGAAGGGGTTCTTTTTCTATCTGAATCCCCTCTTTAACATGACTACTATGTGACCGGCTGTGTTCATAGATAAAGAAAGAAGTAGGAGTATAGCGCATCAAAATCCTCAGCGTCACTGATTCTCCTACGTACAAAATGGTGGGTTTTTGTAAATAACACCTTTGTTAAATATTATAAAACCGATTCAATACCCCACTCTGTACCCCATGGGCAATTTGTCAGGATGGCCTTTGAGCAGGGAGGGATAGTTGGATAATAGCGTTGAGCTTTGCTGAGTTTTATTATACACTAAAGTACATGATGTGGTGTAGTTGGTTATAACTCATATTGTGCAAGTCAATCATTCTATCAAACAGGCCTGCTGAATGTTTGCATCGATAGTCTAACTCTACCTTAAGCTGGGGGACAAGAGAATACTCTAGTCTTGTCGTGACGCACTCACAGCTGCTACTGTCCTAGTTTCATCCTTTCTTAGAGATTAAAAGTTGTCTTTATTTTAATGTTTTTACTTAGTTACATAACACTGATGTGTAACTATATACAAATTAATCTGATTGTAATAACAACTTTGTTATATTATTATGAACTGCTTGCGTTTGGCTGGCGGACTCAGGTTTTCAACATGAAGAAGGAGCACGTATCTTAGCGATTTGCTTTGGTAGTTTTTAAAATCGGCTTTAAGCTGATTTGTTATTGAATAAAATGTGAAAATGAATATTACATACTGAAGCACACCCCTTGAGTAGCTCACAAACAGGAACTAAAGTGTACATAAAAATGTCTCGTTTTTACTGAAAATACTGTAGCTAATTAAAAGGGACCAAAAGTACTTTTGTTACATAAAATAATCCCTATTATTAATGAATATGTTTTCTGTCTGTTTTCATTTTAAAATAAATTAGTATACTGGCACTATACAATATAGATTTCATCCCTTCAATACATGCATAAATTCTAATCTGTGGGTTATCACGTATTTGCTAGTAAGAAATGAGTTTTGTGTGCATATTAATAATTTGGAGTCTTTATTCAGAAGTATTAGTATCTTATGGTACTACTCAAACGATGATTATTCGTCATAACACAAGCACTGAAGCGATTGATACACATTATATTTTGAGCTAAAACCTAATTCCAAAGCTTATTTGAATTTCTTATTCACAACTTTTCAAGCAATAAAAACTATTTTTGTGTTAATATTTTTATAATAAATAATGTTTAACAAGCAATAATAATGATTTTCACTTCACTTTTTTTTTAAATAATTATTGATTTATAAACTTCGGACAATTTCCAGCGTATTCGAGAATGTGAACTAGCACTACGAGATTCTGTTGCTAGCGTCCGAAGCAAGAGGTTTCCTCCGTTGAGACGCGGAGCACTTGTTGATGTTTATCTGACAACGGCAGGTAACTGGGCTTCCAGTTTGATTCACTTATGCTTGGCTCTACATCTCTAGTTGTTTTGACTTTTGCATCCTATAATAGTTCCAATTATAACACACTCTTTATCATTGAAGTGGTAAGTTTGTTTAGTCATTATTGTCGATTGATATGATTTTAATAGTGTTTGTGAAATGAAAATAAAATGTGATGGACCTTATATCTAGATTAAAACATTAAACTTCAAAATTTGCAAATGAAAATGGTTCTACCAAATAACACATGTAATTCTATTTGTTAGTATTCAATATCTAATTTGTTGAATTATTAGAAATTATGTTATTATTAACTCGGTTAGTAAGTTGTTGGCGTCTTGCCTGCTGTCAAGAAATGTAAAACTCAGAATAAACAAAACAATAATTTTACCGGTTCTCTGTGGGTGTGAAACATGGTCTCTTACCTACATGATGAAAACAAATTTAGGGTGTTTGAAAACAACATGTTTAGGAAGATATTTGGTCCAAAAAGGGATGAGGCTACTGGGGAATTCAGGAGGTTACATAATTATGAGTTTTATACCCTGTACTTATCACCAGACATTGTTAAGGTAGTAAAATCTCGCAGGTTACGGTGGGCAGGTGAATGGGGGTATCTAGAACCACGTTCAAGATATTGACTGGCAAACCCAATGGGGAAATACCACTGTGAAGATCCAGAGACAGATGGTAGGATAACATTTGGATAGACCTGAGAGAGTTAGGGTGTAATAAGGTGGACTGGATAGAACTAGCTCAAGATAGGGATAGGTGGTGTGCTTTTTTAAGTGCGATAATGAACGTTCAAATTCCTAATTCCATAGAGTAACAAAGTAAGTAATAATATCATTGCCAAAATTAATATTTAGTTTTGTAATATCTCCTTAACTATTTTTGGTTTCTTAGTTCAATGAGTTGATTAAAAACAAGGGCTGTTCATAGTTAATCAACACTATGTGATCGCTTTTTTGTTTCATTGTTTGTATCCTAGCAAATCTTACTAATGTAATTTTATACCTTTGCTCATATTTGAGAACACTGTAATAAAAAAGTAATAGTTTTTTTGTGTATCCTGTGGCTTACTACCCTTCCTACTATTGGAATATTTACACTTTGAGGGTAGGAATTAGGAGGGTAGAATCTAGAGGAAATGGGCATACATTTGCGTGAAGAGGGAGAGTGGGAAACATATTTGAAAATATCACCTTCACAACACCCAGTTGGGATTCGACAGTCTAGGACAACTGGGCGTTAAAAACACTTTTATTTTTTAAATTAACTTTTTTCTAGTATAATGCAATGCACTTTTTGTACAATATAAAAAATGCACTTCTTTTTCATATATTCTTCAATTAAAATTAAAAAGTGATGGGTAAAAACTAAAACTAAACTTTTTTTTAACTAATCAAATTTTTCAGCGCAACATTATATATTTTTCATTTACGTAAATATTAATTTTTGGAGTTGTTTATAAAAATCCTAGTAGAGGAAACTTAATTAATTCATATTTATAAAGTTAACCTAACCTAGCTATTGCAATGCATTAATACAAGACAAAGAACATTTAATTAAAACATGATGTTGCGCATAATCAAAGAGTGCACCTTTTGCTTTTACTCATTACTTTTTAATAAAAAATAAAGTGCATTGCATTATGCTAGAAAAAAAGTGAAAAAATTTTTTTAAAGAAAAAAGTGGGGTTGTTTTTGGTGCCCAGTTGTCCGGATCCGGGGATTCGAACCCTATCATTCCCTTCACTGAAAATATAATCTAATGCAGGTTTGATTCTTAAAAAGAATAATCATCGATGCTGGCTGGTCATTACTATTCTAATTAATTATGGAGTACTTAACTTTATCACTCATCAATATTGACCACAGTCTGGTTTGTTTAGTTGTGGTGTGATACATTTTATCTTTACATTCTTTTTGGAAACTTAACATTTAACATAGTGTATAACCCAAATGGATAGTAGAACGCAGTACCGGTACTAAAATAATAATAATAATAATAGAATTAACAGACAAGATGTTTAAGATTTTTGTCTCTAAAATATGTTCTTACATAGAACCCACCACTATTTTGTTTGTTAGAAGCATTAACCTCTTTTTAACATATATTATCACTCTTTTTTATATTTAAAATGTGTGTATGATTCTAGAATGGCTAGTTTTGTACTAGGTGTATACAAATTTATTTTTAGATCTTCTAGATATTAGAATATTAGGGTTAGCTCTGTTTGGTTCTTTTCTACCTCGGTTCTGCCGGCTCTTCAAACAACAACCAGAACTGATTTTGATTCATAGAATGTTTGTTATTTGGGGAATTTTGAACTGAGAACAGAAATAAGGGGGCATATTTCTGAACACATTCAGAGCCATTTTAAGTGTTTTTTTTACATTTAACTCTCAAGGAAAAAAACATTCGAAATACAGCATAAATGAACTCTGTAACACGCGGCCAGAATTAGAGAGCTAATAACAGAAGCGGCATAGCTGCCAACTCTTCTCAATTTTCTGTAAAACATTAATAAACACAAACCATTTCTACCATTTTACAACCTCTTAATTTTTATTGACAATTTTTACAAACACACTTGATTATATTTAATATTTGAAAGTTTAGGTTTGACTCCATAGTGCTCACGACTAAACAAGATATGAATCAGCTGCCATTGATATGACATAACACTCTACCATGAAGAAACTAAATGTTTGTTAGAGTGGTTCTATATACTCACATTCTGATATATAGTGATAAACACGGTTTTCTTGGCACCACTTTGATTCTGTACCATACCATTGCCACTCCACTTCTGAACAAAAATAAGACAGCTTTGCTATCTATTCTGTAGGCTTACGTTTAGGCCCACAATTTTGTAACTAATAGTATACTCTTATTGCATTAATTTGTTTGTAATCATTGAAATAGTGAGACCCTCTTTGTGGGAAGAAGGGGTGGGGGGTGAAATGGGGCAGTTTGCCCCGGACCCATGCTCAGCGGGGGGCCCCAATCACCCAAACAACTTTTCTGTGGAACATATTCTACTGTAGATTATGATGACTGTGTCCCTTTTCCTGTCAACACTCCAGCTTGTGGGCAGGTACAACGTTGAACTTAAACACCATCTAGAAACTCTAGCTTATTTCAGAGAGTCTGGACAAAGAATGAGTTCTTGTAACTATGTGCTAGTAAGGTTTTGAGATCTATCCGAGAGAAGGTGAAAAGAACACGGTATTATACCACTATCGTTGATGGCACGCCTTATGTATCACATATTCAGCAGTAAGCTTTTGTTCTCAGATATGTAATATTTATATTTAAAACTAGATGGAGTGCAAGAGTAGACGCTGTTGGTCCTCAGACGAAAAATCACAAAGGTGTTCTATCTAGATTCTCTGAATAGGACTGAGGAGGAGATTAATATGCCGCCAAAGAGCCAAGCAGATGTATCGGGTCTAATTGAGTGGCTGCAATCGTTTAAATTCATCCTTCTCACTACAATATGGTACAAAGTCTTGCAGTGATTTGATAATAGAAAGAGTCCTTATAAGTTCTAAACCAACAATGGAAGAGGGAACACAACATGTGAAGAGCCTAGTGGAGGAGATTCAATTTTTGAAAGAATCCTGGCCGAGTTTGCTTACAGAATCAAAAAAAGTTGCTTCGGAATCAAACCAGAGTGTAATGTCTCAAGAATTTGTAAGAAACGAAAATTGTTTGATGAGAGAGGGGAGATATTGACTACTAGTTTGACTCTCCAGAAACTAGATTCAAAGTGCAGGTGTTCACTCCTACATTAGATCTGCTCTCTTTTGAATTATGTAACCTATTTGATAGAATGGTATAATTGTCGGTATTATTCTCGCCTCTTTTGAACCTAACAGTTGATGTGGACACCTCAGCCATAACTACTCATGCTGAAGCTTTGAAGACAGCAAATCCCCAGGACGTTCAAAAAGAATATCTCATAGAATATATTAGGCTCTTTACAAAATACTTACAGAATCGGACTTGTCTCCTAGTGGAAATGTGAACTTTGCCCTTGAACTGCTCAAATGTTTGTTTCAAAAGGATCTAGAAACAGTTTTTCGACAAATTTGAATTTGTTTAAGACCCCTAACAATTTTAACTTTATCAGAAGCATCAGGGGAGCGAGCTTTCAGTAAGTTGTCTTTGATTAAAAAAGTTTTGAGTTCAGCCAGCAGGATAGACTAAACCATTTGTTAAGTTTGAGAATTGAACATGATCTTGTTAAGGAAATAAGTTTTGAGGATATTATTGATGAATTCGCTGCAATGAAAGCTCAAAAAATTGTTACTTAAATGATATGAGAGTGAGAGTACTTAAGTACTTCAATGAAATTACTAATGTAGCTTAACCAGTCCTAAAGCAAGCTTTTATATGATGTACATAGCTTAAGACTATCTTGATAAAAATAAATAAATTACATTTAAAAAATTTGTCAGTGCGTTTCATTGGTACCTATTCAAGTTATATGTATAGACTATGTACTAACTACTAACTATGCTAATATGTTAGGGATGGTAAGGTTAATTTAAGAGGAAGTGTACCCACATTTACACGGAAAAAGAATGGAAAACCATTGATGAAAAACAACCCTTAGTACACCCAAGTGAGATTCAAACCCCAAACTCATCACAGGCAGTCTAGTCCACTATAAGTGTGACACCTTAGAAATTAATAAGAGGAAGATAAGCAGGTTTATGTGTTTTTTTTTAAAGCCCCGACCCCCTTAGCTCTCTGGGCGGCCCTGGGTCTAAGCCGTTGTTATTGCAATAGACTAGACCGCTGATAACGGGAGATAAGTGTTTCAATCTCATTCAGGTGTTTTGAAGTTTTTTTTATAAATTGTTTTTCTCTTTCTCTCCACATAAATGTGAACACACTTGTCCTGCTGTCATTGCTGTTTTTCCTGTCATTTGGTCTCAGAGCGAGGCCAAAGGCCAGGGGAGTAAGTGACAATTTAGTTTGGTGGAGTTAGGAATTGGCTTGTAGAATGATTGACTCACCTGAGATTGCCAGGGTTGAAGGTGGCCGATTACTGTTGCTTATCGTTGGCAGGGCTACTCCCAAAGGCGGCCTCCAGCTTCCGGATGGAATTACCTTAGGTGTTTAAGGGTAAGGTGTCAGACTTCTATGCTGGGGGTCCGGGTTTCAATCCTTGGTCCCGGCACAGATTTATCTGATTGCCAAACCCTTCCTTCACCTCTGACAAGACATCTTGTGAATGTGGGGAATGCCAGGCCTCCGCCGTGGTTCGGATTCCACGTTAAACTGTAGGTCCTCCATTTCATCTGACAATCACCCTACCATTACACATTAGCGTAAGTACGTATAACCCGAACAGGTACTAAGACATGGTGCTAATAATAATAATAATAATAATAATGTTGATGATAATGATAATAAAAAACTATTGTGAGTTTCAACATACACTAGCTATATGTCACTAAACACTTTGTTTCCTATGAAAGGCAGCAAGCTTACTTTGTTGCACAGTTGTCTTTAGTGTTTGACCATACTTTGGCAGTCAAGCCTCTTTGTAATTTGACATAATAAATAAAGGAAATATCCAAATGTTCAATTTCTTTGAACTTCTATAAACTTTTTTTTTCCAAATAATTTCTTGGCATGGGCAAGTTTTACATTTTCACTTTAACCTGAAACTCAAAAGTTGGCTCAGTTGGTAATGAAATTAATTTTAATTTTTAATTTTAATTTTTGAAGCATACTATAAAGTTAGCTTGGGAAAAATATTTCAAGCTCTGATCATTCATGAACTGTCACTTCTCTATAACATTTGATGTTTATAAAATTCTAAAATATTAATTTGAAACAAATATTTTAATTATCTATAAATAAGACTAAAAACACATTAAATTAATTTTGACCTTAAAGGTCAGATTACCTGCATTTCCAAATGTTTTAATTCGTATAATACAATCTAAATTACTATTTGAAGTAAAAAATATACTTTTTTGATTTTCATTAATATAATACATATTTATATATTAAAATTGATCTCTGGCTGTTAAGATGTAACTCCTTAGGGGCCCTTTGGCAAATAATGTTCATTTTCACATTTGGTTTGATTACAAATTAATTTGAATTGGCATTTAAAAAACAACGCAAACTATTTTCAAATGAGGAAATTGGGTAAACCTTAAACGGTCACCTTAATCTTCTCGTATCAATATCGGAACCCTCCTGATCTCCCTGTCATCAGCAGTCCAGTCTTTTGCGAGTGAATTACTTTCGACCACTCGACCACTGAAGTAGGTTATATCTTTCAACTTTATTCAAGTGGAACCCACGTTTTAGGGTCATTAGCATGCCGAAACTAATTTTCCGCCTTTTGGATAAAATTGTTGACCTAAGCTTAATACATGTTTTATAAACTTAAAAATACTAACAAATTCAAAATATTAGAGTACAAATATTTAATAAGACATTTTAGTTATAATGTTCTTTGTTGAAACATGTTTTTCATGAAATTTATTGGAAAGACTCAACTACTTCCCTTTATGTTTTAAGGCAACACCTGTATTAACATCTGAATTTTGGAGTAATAAAGTTTCCGAGGGTGGAGGAGAATACACACTTCAACTAAATAGTTTGTTGAATTAGAGCAAGAGGGCGATGTCGTGACAACACAATACAGAAGCAGCATGCTTCTTAAAGATAAGAGAAGCTTGACGCACATAAAAAGCTTTACAAACATTAATAAGCCACCTTCTCTTTAGCTTGAAATTCATTAGAATATGTACAAATTATTTATAGACTTCATTAATTAATTTGTTCTTCATATGCCTTATCAAGATTTTAAACAACATTGATATTTTCTCAACTTCACAGATTAATTTCTTCTTTCATCTACGTACAAGTTGACAACAAACTAGATAAGAAACGTGAATGTCAATATAGGCAGTCGGAAACTGATAGGCTACCATTAAATATGAACATAAGCTCAAATTTGAGTGTTCTTGTAACGCTGGCAAATGTTATGTTGCCTGAAACTTGGAGCATGTTGTTACATTTTAGTTGCAGCAAAATGTTTAAATGTTTGACTACACCCATACTAATAAATGACTGTTTCATTCAGGCAAACAAATATTTTGTCGAATAAAATTGCCAATGTTCACCTAACCTTATAGCATCCTCTATCACAATGTATAATTTCTGCTTTAAATATGTCATATAAAATATGTCAATTAATTGTTATAGTTAAATATAAAAGTTAAACCCACTATTTATTATTAAATAAATATAATATATTCTCTAATAAAATATTTACCAACTAGTCCACTGGACTAAATTCATTCCTTAGAAAAAAAAATCTGTAAAAATCAACCAATATTTCTCCTTCAATAATGAGTTCCTTACTAACTAATATTTCTGGTAAGGTTGAATTCACAGATAATGTAACAGACTATAACCTGGGTGCTAGGGCTCAATTATGACTGGGCGTACTCGCGGGAGGCTTTTCTCCTTATGACACCAATGGTTTAAAAACTTATCTCCATTATTTTCTCTTAGGCTACATAGTCACTTATATCTAATAGGCCATACTTTCACTATTTCAATAATTAAAACAATATCACAAAGGTAATAGCTATTCTTTTAGTTTTATCTCCACTTTATTAGTTAAAAAGAAATAAATGAAATAATAAAAATATATCAATTCTCTTTGATTTTGAAAATATAAACTGTAAAATATTAAAATATGGAACTAATAAATTTTCTGTAAATATCTACAGTGAAATATATTAATAGATGACACCTTTCGAGATAAAAAATATGTCTCTTATCAAGAAGTGTATGCTATTTGGAAAAACAATTTAATTTATTTATATACTCTTTGAACACTGTTTAATCTATATTTACCTATATATTGTGGATACTAACTACCAATATTATTACTGTACTATGCAGTATTGTATAGAGGAATTAATATATATTGTACTCTTACCTAGCTTACTATATAGATTACATAATGTATAGACTAAACTTCTGAAACAACCCCCGTGAAGGCTTGGAAGGGGTGGGAGGTATGACCTTAAAGTACCATAGTTATTATGTAGGCTATTTTAGAAATTTTCCCTAGAGGTGGAAGGCAAGACTACCCATACTTCACTAGAGACAATAACATTCCTGAAATTTCTACTGTAAAATAACTGTATATGTACTGGTATTTTCAATTTTTGGTCTGGTATTTAGATTTTTGTGTATAAATATGTGACTATCAGTGCCAATGTCCGTTATTGAGAAAATCCGTTTCACTGTAAGAGCACACACTATTTTGACAGGTAAATCTAAACTGTCCATGATGAACTCACTACTGATAGGTTTCCGTTAAGGGAGATTTCACTGTATTTGATAACATTTTAATGTTAAATATATACCTCTTAGTTTCCTCCAATGTATTCTAATTTTTTCATCATGTTCTCGTCTGCAAACTGATATTTAAATATAATTTGAATAAGGCAGTAAGTAATCCTCTTTATGACTATTCTCATTTCACATCTCTATACAGTTTATAAATTTGGATAAATAATTTAACCGGCAGGGGCTTGGACCAAAAAATCCATGGAGTTTAATTATCTCTTACAAGGTTTAAATGTTTTTTTGGATTGCTTACCAACTAACTGAAGTCTGTTCAGCGTAGGAATTGTTTTCTGAAAGGCCTTTTTACATGCCAGAAATCTAACATATAGTAGGATATTGGTAGGAAAAAAGACCTTTCAGAGTAATTCCTACCATGAATGGAGTATATTTAAATGCAACTTAAAGAGTGTGATCAACATTATTAATGCTGTCTTATCAGATTTACTATCTCTTGGATATCTATAAAGTATTGATCACATTCAAAGGAACCTAATTAGTATTAATATGGAAAACGACATTACATCAGCATGTATATTAATGAATTAAACTTTAAATACAATTTGTATATAGTTCGTCAGAAATTGGTGACTGTTTTCACTGAAACTTTGTTAAAGAATTGGTTTTATTTTGAATAAACCTTACCACTTCTTGGTAATATTTCACTTATAAATTCTCTTTTCTTGTTTTTAATTTTCCCCACTGTGCATGCATATTAAAGCATGTCGGCTTGCAGATCTAAACCTTTTTTTGTTTGCATTCATGTTAGATTTCCCTTTTCTCGCTTGATTTTGTTGCAGTCAGTTCGTAAACTTGAAAAGGAATTTGGCAATAAACTTGGCAATGAAAGAAGCAATGCATATCCAGCAGTAACACGGGGAAGTTGCATATACAAATATTTCCCTACAGCAGGTAAGGAGGCTACAAATAATTATACTGAAGATAAGGAGGCTACAAGTAACTCTACACCGAAGGTAAGGAGGCTACAAGTAACTCTACGCTGAAGGTAAGGAGGCTACAAGTAACTCTACACCGAAGGTAAGGAGGCTACAAGTAACTCTACACCGAAGGTAAGGAGGCTACAAGTAACTCTACACCGAAGGTAAGGAGGCTACAAGTAACTCTACACCGAAGGTAAGGAGGCTACAAGTAACTCTACACCGAAGGTAAGGAGGCTACAAGTAACTCTACACCGAAGGTAAGGAGGCTACAAGTAACTCTACACCGAAGGTAAGGAGGCTACAAGTAACTCTACACCGAAGGTAAGGAGGCTACAAGTAACTCTACACCGAAGGTAAGGAGGCTACAAGTAACTCTACACCGAAGGTAAGGAGGCTACAAGTAACTCTACACCGAAGGTAAGGAGGCTACAAGTAACTCTACACCGAAGGTAAGGAGGCTACAAGTAACTCTACACCGAAGGTAAGGAGGCTACAAGTAACTCTACACCNTTTTTTCCTACAGCAGGTAAGAACATAACAAATATTTTCCTACAGTGAACAAATAAGCTACAAATAGTTGTTTGACGAATTAAAACACCTTTAAAAAATAAATTAATTTTAACTCATTAACTAAAACCTGATATTTCCTGTTAAATAATTTTAGTTGTTTAAATATTTAGATTTTAACACTCATCACACTCATTAGTATTGTAATGATATTTATTATATAATAATTCATTGTAGAGTTTTAAGAACTTTTAAACATATTTTTGTATAAAGATCCTTTTTGTAATTCATTTGATGTTTCTATGATGGATCATCTTTTACAAATTGTTACTTTAATAACCTCATTAGAACTGAACAGGTCTAATAAATGCATTAGATTTGGTTTTACTTGAACAACATGATTTTGCATTACCAATATTGCAGAAATATCTCCTGCATTTGATAAATTTTAATTTGTTTTAGATGTATTTTCTTTCTACCACGAACTTAAAACTTGAAAAATTACAATTTAAAATTAGTAGGAATTAACTGTGGAATGGATTTTCATTACTAAAACTTTAATTAATATTAAGCTCATTCCCGATTTTGACACAGTCATTCTGAATATTACCTATTATTTTCACTTCTATACTTAATTTTGATTAAAACTCATCTTGTACTTATTTCATCCAAATTATTTTCATTTAAATACATTTCAGTCATAATTAAATGGTACTACTTATAAAATATATATTTTCAATGCCACTTTATTAGTATTATATACCCCCTTTTGCTTTAGTAAATTTTTATATTAACCAGACTTAATTAACTATTAATATTTTTAAAAAATTGTCCAAAATTTGTAAATAGTCTGTTTCAATCTGAACATTGCTTAAATACATGTTCACTTTATAATAATTGTCTTTAATTGTAATAATTAGCCATGGCTCATCATAACAGCACGTTGAGTGGTGAATGAGTATGCTTGGGGTAATGTTGTACAATGAAAGGTATATCAGTACTCTTGATAACAAAGTTAAAATACATTTTCCACAGACTTCTCGCTATAGAACTACATGGTTTTCCATACTTAAACCATTTCATTTTATTTACTGCTCAAACAGGCCTCAAGGCTTAGTTATATACAGACACACATACATATTAATTATAATAACCTTTTATATTCTTACAAATACATAAAACTATAACCTTTTATATTTCTTTAAATGCATCAGATTATAACCTTGTATATTTATTTAAATACATCAGACTATAACCTTTTATATTTCTTTAAACACACCATATAATTGTTTATGTTTCTTTAAATATATCAGATTATAACCTTTAATGTTTGTTTAAATACATCAGATTGTAACCTTTTATGTTTCTTTAAATATACTAGCTTATAACCTTTTGGTTTTCTGTAAACACACCAGATTATGTATAACCTTTTATATTTCTTAAAATACATCAGACCTATTATATTCATGCATATATTATGTTATATTGCATATTCATATTTATAAATCTATTGCATGTTGTCACTTTCAAACTTTAGTTTTATAGCATGTCACTTATACTACTAATATGCTTCACAAAGAAAAAATGTTGCCAAACGGCTATTTTAAATTGATTATTGAAAAGAAGATGGAAGGGCAAAGCCTATACACTTAATAGAAAATGTTCACAATGAAAACTTAACAAAATACATAATTATGAAATTTTTGGGGTACATAAACTGGGTGTTTTACTCTCTTCTGCTAAAGAAAAGGACTTAAGTACCCCGAAAATTTCGTATATAATGTGTTTTGTTGTGTTTTTAATCACAAATATGCTTTACTACTTTTGTCCCCCAAGAATGTGAAATTGTTTTCTAAATTTTAAGGCATTCCTAACTTTGGAATTTTGGCCTACCATAACAACATGAATTCATAATCATAATTGAATTATACTCTAAGAGTCGAGAAGACTCGGTGTGCTATCATATTGGCTTGAAATCTATTTAAATTGGACTCTTCGAAATGGCTTTGGTTTACTCTGTATGTATTAATGATTATATTGGAAATTATGACTAATACTTTTTATGTGTAGTAGGAGAATTGTCTAGAAGTAGGCTATACCTATTTGAATATGATTAGTTAAGATTTCATGTTATACTTATTGAATGACCAACACATTGGCTTATAACTTTTTTTTTAAATCATGGCTCCCGCTAGAGTTGGTAACATTGGCCACTTAAGTATTTGAAATCAAATGTATCAACTTCTTAATATCAAACATGATCATATTAGTTAATTTCAAAACTATTTGTTCCCTGGCCTAAAAAGGAATTTTAATATTCCAGCTTTTTTATTTTATTTTTTATTTTTCTTAACTAAGCCAGTTTGGGGATTCCCTTCTATTTGTTCATATCTCACTTTCCTTAACTTCTTACATATACAAAATTATACAAAGGCATTTAAAAAATTAAAATGCAATTTTTTTTTTAAAGATTAAAATATTCAACTTGTATATTTGGTTTTGCAATGGCCATTTTGTATTAATATTTTCAAAGCTACCAGCCAAAATTTAGCTTATATTTCTCTGTAAAATAATTCTGAACATGTTTTAAAAATTGTATCAATGATTGATCATTGTTTTTTTTTGTTAGAAAAATGTAATTTTTTGCTACTGGTGCAGTGATTTGATATAAATTCAATAATGGAAGCGTTCTGGGGAAGGTTTCATAACGATGGGCTATATGCCCTGTGCCCCTGACCACAAATTATTTTGAGGTTAATCAAAACTCACAGTTTATTATGGAAAGAACACTAAAGGTATTGACTGGCAAACCTAATGGAAAGGCATAGACACAGATGGGAGGATAACATTAGAATGGACCTAAAAGAGATAGTGTGCAATGAGGTGGACTGGACAGAACAAGATCAAGTTAGAGATAGGGTGTAATGAGGTGGACTGGACAGAACAAGATCAAGATAGGGATAGGATGTAATGAGGTGGACTGGATAGAACTAGCTCAAGATAGGGATAGGGTGTAATGAGGTGGAGTGGATAGAACTAGCTCAAGATAGAGGTAGGGTGTAATGAGGTGGAATGGATAGAACTAGCTCAAGATAGGGATAGGGTGTAATGAGGTGGAGTGGATAGAACTAGCTCAGTATAGGGATAGGGTGTAATGAGGTGGACTGGTTAGAACTAGCTCAAGATAGGGATAGGGTGTAATGAGGTGGACTGGATAGAACTAGCTCAAGATAGGGATAGGGTGTAATGAGGTGGACTGGATAGAACTAGCTCAAGATAGGGATAGGGTGTAATGAGGTGGACTGGATAGAACTAGCTCAAGATAGGGATAGGGTGTAATGAGGTGGACTGGATAGAACTAGCTCAAGATAGGGATAGGGTGTAATGAGGTGGACTGGATAGAACTAGCTCAAGATAGGGATAGGGTGTAATGAGGTGGACTGGATAGAACTAGCTCAAGATAGGGATAGGGTGTAATGAGGTGGACTGGATAGAACTAGCTCAAGATAGGGATAGGGTGTAATGAGGTGGACTGGATAGAACTAGCTCAAGATAGGGATAGGGTGTAATGAGGTGGACTGGATAGAACTAGCTCAAGATAGGGATAGGGTGTAATGAGGTGGACTGGATAGAACTAGCTCAAGATAGGGATAGGGTGTAATGAGGTGGACTGGATAGAACTAGCTCAAGATAGGGATAGGGTGTAATGAGGTGGACTGGATAGAACTAGCTCAAGATAGGGATAGGGTGTAATGAGGTGGACTGGATAGAACTAGCTCAAGATAGGGATAGGGTGTAATGAGGTGGAGTGGATAGAACTAGCTCAGGATAGGGAGAGGGTGTAATGAGGTGGACTGAATAGAACAAGATCAAGATAGGGATAGAGTGTAATGAAGTGGACTGGATAGAACTAGAATTTTCTTCTCATGGTGACTTCATTTCTTGAGTATCTGTCAAGGGTTTCCTGGAATTTAATGACAACATTCTCTCTTCATTTAAAATTACTCTTGTCAAATGTCCATATGCTCATGACAGATATTCAACAACTGTTGTTATATCCATGTGAATAAAATTAAACTTTAGGTTCTACTAGAGCAATAGTTGATTTATTTTGACCAGAAGAATGTTTGGTTTAAAAACTGCAAAAACACCAGCCTTTTCTTGCGTTCCGGACATCCTCACTTAACGCACCTGAGTTATTAATTCTAAGTAGTGAGACTCTACTTGCTACCTAATTGGATGTTGTCAGGGGGTGGTTTGGGGGATCAGGCCTGTATTTTGCTATTTCTTTCATTACATTAGGTAGTTTAAAAAGCAGTGGAAACATTTTCAGTATAAACTACATACATTAAATCTGACTTCTTGACATCAAAGTATTTTTGTCTATCATTGTAATAATAGTTGTAGTTTTTTGTCATGCTTATGGTCTCCTTTAAGGGGTTTTTGTGGTGATGATTATTGGGATAATGGTGGTTTTGTTTCATGGTTACTACAAATAGGGATGATAGTTGCTTGGTGTCTGGTGGTTCTATGTCCTGGTGGTGATGGTGACAGTAAATTTCAATTATTTAATTTAACTTTATTATTCTAGGGCTACTCAACGTCATGAAGATCTTATATAAGAACACTTTTCCACTTGACACATTTAATTAATTAATAAACGAGAATACAAGAATGCATAGACTTAAAACACAAGAAACGTGTTTATAGGAGGTGCATCAACAATCCCAGTATTGTCTAAAGGTAAATTACTAAAGAAGATAGATTAGAATTAAACAAAAATTTAAATGTCCTCATGTGAAATTAAAATTTAAAAAGATAATAAAAAATAAACCTTTGAATTTTTTTTTATCTAAACAACTCGTAGATGTGTATTGAAACTGTCTTGCGAAAAAAACTCTTCTATTATAAACATTTTGGAAAAGGCCCCTCACTTTACTAACATTATGCACAATTGTTTGTGTTATTAATGTTTCATTTTACTCCCAGAAAAGAATTTTGAAAATTTAAATTGGTCATTATAGACATATAATTTCAAATAGTATATCAATAGAAATAAGTAATGCTAGGAAAACTGTTTGTAATAAGGTAAGAGGTAAAAATATCCCAAATAGCTATTGAGTTAGTTAGCTATCATGGTTTAATTTCTAAAATACCCGCCTCTGTGGCGTAGTTGGCTAACCCGCTTGTCGTGTTGAGCTCGACTGCTGAGGACGGGGAGATCAAGGTTTGAATCTCGGTCGGGTGAACTGGGGGTGGTTTTTTCCTAAATGGTTTTCCACTCTCCCTCCACGCAAATGCGGGTTCACTTCCTATAATTCAACCTTCACAATTCCTAATCCATTAGAGTAATTAGTACTTAAAGCGTATAACCCGAACGGGTAGTAAGACGCGGTGCTAAATAATAATAAAAAATAAATAAAAATTTCTAAAATATCTATCTTGAGTTTTTTTTTAATATCATTAGAGATAATGATTAAATACTGACTACATAAGTATAGTTTGGTTTCAAACTTTATGATTGTACTAGTGATTTATTAAACATTCCTTCAAATATATGATGCAGTCATTGCTCTAGTTATGATGATGTCTAGAAGCTGCCACATTTAGTCTCGTATTGTCAAGTGTTTTTGCTTTTTCGATACTATCAAATGAAACATATTAAAAATAAAGACATGTTCTATAGCCTATTTATACGCTTATTACGGTTTGATATTTAACCATCTTCACTCAACTGCAGATCAAAGTTAACTCTGTGCATTGGGAAACAGCACAAAAACAACAAAATGTAGGTCCACTTGTAATTTGATAAGGGAGATATTTATTTGAGATATTCATTGATCATATTTGTTTACGACTATAAGCATCTTGCTTAGCAAACAAATTATTGTCACATTAAGCAGTTAAAATACATATATATATATACTAATTTATGAGTTGTAAATATATGTAACCTATTAGACAAAATAATTTAACACATACAGATATTGAATAGCTGGGTTAAAAAAAATCCCTTTAATGTGTGTTTAACTGCTATTTCTAGGAAAGCGGTAATGATTGTCTTGGATAGTTGGTGCTATTAACCTCATTATGTTAGTGTTCCTTTAAACCATAATAGTGATAGAATAGCATTATATAGTTTTTAGTCAAAGAACTCTTTATGCAAATAAGGTTTACTTATGTTGAATGGAATAATAAAGATTGTTTAAAAAAAAAGTGAATCAAATACTCAATCAGTGTTTGTTGACTGCTGTCTCAGTGGCACAGTAGTGTATTTGCGCCGTATCCACTCTTTTACTAAAACCAAGGAAGACCAATTACACTTAGAAAACATTGATCAAATAATATATTAACTTGACCAATTAAAATTAGTAATTACAAGTGACAAAAAAAAACCTATACCATTTGGGTTTACAGAGTAGTATTAAACTTTAAAGAAAAATAAAATCCTGTTGAAAAGAATTTCCCTCCAAGTTTAAAATCAAGAAAGAGTAGAGGTAGTGATTTTTAGCTGTATATATTGAAGAGGAGGTCATGTTTGCAAAGGAGAGATTATGAAATATATTGTGGTGCTTATTGCTAGCGTAATAATGTTGGTAAAGATATACACTAGCCTTATCAGGTCCTTACTACAATGTTTGGAAGGGCTTGATGATAATCTTTACTAACAAATATTTCTTTGCGAAGGTAAGTCTTTGATAGTGTTGATTAATATTTAAACCTTGAATATTAACTTGTATTCTTAATACTTTTTTTGATATTTATTAGGCTGTTACATATGTTTTTTGTGTTCATTTTAATGCCTTTGTTTATTGTGAATTTCATATAATGATCCATGGGCATGGGTTAAAGACTTGTTATTTTCTTATGGATTTGCAATTTATATTTGTTTATGATAAATTTGAAATTGGCTAAGTATTCCTTAAAACTGACAGCAGTTTGGGGCCAGACTGACCTATAGATTCTGACTTATAATCATCTGTGATTTTGTAAGTTCTGATTTTATTGATTTGGTTTGGATATATTGAAGTTAGATTTGCTTCATATTCAGTAGTTAAAGTAATGCTTATTTTAAGTTTTATTAATATCATATTAGAGATTTTGTTGGTTTCTTTGCTTATGTATTTGATTTTTATTCTTTTGGGTTTTGTTTAACCCTTTGGTTTTGACATTTGTGGTGGTGGTTTTCATGAAGGTTTTTGATAATTTTATGAACATTTCTATGCCATATAAAAGGAGACACAATTACTATTAATTAGGTCTGGGAGGGATCCCGGGCCTCGGGGGAAAAACTCTGGCGGGAAATTATTTTTTCCTTGATTTTTCAGGAAAATTGACAATTTTTATACGAATAACAAGGCTAAGTTTAAAAATTAAATATAGGTGTTTCAATACATAAAACTTTCACTTTTAGTCTTGGCTAAGTAATAATATTTTTCTTGGGTAACTTAAATCACTGTGTATGACCTGAACAGGTAGTAAGACACGGTGCTAAAAAACTTAGTGCGTCATACTCATGGTTGTGTAAGGTTGTTTTTACAAAGTAGGCCTAGGCTCAATAACATGGGTCCCCAATTATATTTGATGGAGGCCTTTTTTAAAAACGTGACATACTTCCACAGTCCAGCAAAACTTAAAACAGTGACTCGATTTCAAGCCCTACAGAACTATACTAATTCAAAAACGTGATTTTCTTTCCTTTTAGTAATTTTACTTATTTATTGTTGCTGGCCTTTCATGTCTACTACCCGGTCACCACTGAAATAGCATAATTTTTTATGTTTATTGCTATCTCGTCAAGGTCCTTAAAACTGTCTCTCTGGTCCGCCATTTGGTGACCACTGCTATATAATATATTAGCTATTACATGAGCATTGTGCATATATTGATTAAAATAACAATAATGTATAGTTCAAAAAAATAAAGCAAAAAGCACTTTATTATTATTATTATTACTGTGTCTTACTACCCGTTTGGGTTATACGCACTTACGCTAATGTGTAATGGTAGGGTGATTGTGAGTTGAAATGGAGGACCTACAGTTTAACGTGGAATACAAATCACAGTGGAGGCCTGGCATTCCCCACATTCACAAGATGTCTTGTCAGAGGTGAAGGAAGGGTTTGGTAATCAGATAAATCTATGCCGGGACCGAGGATTGAACCCCGGCCGCCAGCACAGAAGTCTGACACCTTACCCCTAGACCGCCAGGTCACCTACGTTTATTGCTGTTAATAAAGTATATTCCGAATGTTTGTTTACACATAACATGGCAGTCTCTCTTATTTTCACGATTGGGGATCCCTTGTTTTTAAATAGTGTTTCTGAAAGTGATAATAATAATAATAATAATAATAATAATAAAATCTCTCTACTCATTCAAAATGTACCCTTTTCCTGAGTATTTTTTTAATCATTCTACCGAATTATACTTTTGTAAAACTATGTGATTGTTTAGAAAACATGGAAAAAATATTTATTTTGTTTTATTTGTGGTTATGTGTTAATGTTTTAAAGACAAGGCTGTTTAAAATCAAGTTGCAAGTATGTAAAACATAGTTTCAAATTAATTTCGAAACATTAGTTAACACTATAGTTTGTTTAACCTGTATTAAAGCGGTTGATTTATTTGATTAAATTTATATGAAGAGAGTATTTTGTTTTAGTCTAAAATAAGAATAAGAAAACATTTCACGCGAGCGCAAACAAGGTTAATACTTTGAAAAGAGAGAAGATAAAGTGTCTGAGAAATGTATAAATTGTGGCAAAATTTTAAAAATTAATCATGGTATTACTTCAGAGTTGTGAGGCACCTTTCTCAACACCCAATGCTAGATCGATAGTTATTTTATTCCTGCCATGGTATACTTTTATTTTAAATAAATGTGAAAGCTAATAATTTGATTGATATTAAATATTTGAAAAACTACTAAAACCCTAAATTTAAAAATAAGTTTTTAAATGTTTCTTGTTTCCGCGGAAAATTGTTATTTCTCGCCCAAAAATTTCTCATAGTCAAAATGTCATTCCCGCACAGGCCTACTATTAATAAATAACTTAATATTGTTTAGTTCAGTTTTGAAGTTACTCTAATGTGGTAGGGATGAGAAAGGAAGCATTTTAGAGCTAATCTGCCTGGATTTGCCTGGAAGCTCGGTGGGAAACCATTTGGGAAAAATTACCTGCTGTATACCCGACCGAGATTCCCATCATCAGTAGGCCATTCAAACACGAGAGTGGCCCCTGAGACCATTCAGGCACTGAAGCAGGTAATAATACTTAAATTAACCGCATCAGTTGTCAAGTGATGTAAGGTATCACTCAATCACAATAGACTGGACTGATAGCAAAGTGCTTTGAACTCTGCTCTCAGTGAAACAAAGCATAATGCCAACGTTACCTGATATTTGAGTAACAATTGGGCAGGCTTAGTAATGTCTATACACATTTTTTTCTTACAGTGGCTTCCATGGTGTAACGTTCTGTACTTCAACATAATAATATGCACGCTTCGTTTATAAATTATCCTCTTCACAGCTCTGCACGATATTCACCATTAAATACTGGCCATACCTAGGTTGAGGTGCTTAATATCAAGAGTTGATCGATGTCCCTGGGCAAGGCAGATGCATTGCAAAAGGTGGGGCATTCATTTTGCATTTTGGTCTTGCCATTGGACAGACAGTTGCCAATTTAATAGGTGCAAGAGGAAGTGGGAATTGGTTTAGTTTTTGTATGTTCTTAAAGAGACTATCAAGTTTCTGTGACTCTACCAAAAACAAGGGTGGTTGATAAGTGGTTCAAGGAAGTGTCTATGACTGGGACTAGTAATCTAGTGTTGGCCACGATCTGTCTGAAAAAACATGGGAACATAGGTAGGACATAACTTTATACTTGCGCTTTCCACTTTGACACGAAAGTTGATGAATAAATGTTGTTTCTACAAACATTGACAATGTCATGTTTTATTTTTAAAGCTATAAAAACTATTCTGAAAATTGAAAAATGACACCTGGACATGGTAATCGAACCCGGGACCTTTGGCTTAGTACGCCAATTCTCTAACCACTGAGCTATCCAGGAATCATTCCGTGCTCAGGGTAATTCCTCACTCATATTTTAAGGCAGAGTCTATGATGGACGTGAGGAAATCATCGGCTACAAATGTGTGATTTATTAAGATCACGAGCTATCAGATAACGCAGCCACCTTCGACTCGGTAGTTGGCTTATTGCTGCCATTTGTACAATTATTATAATTGTATGGGATTGCATATTAATGAATCAAATAGCCTAAGCTATTATTTAGGTCCCGGGTTCAATTCCTGTGTCCAGGTGTCATTTTCCAATTTTCATAATATGATACCTAGATGAAGTAATCCTTACTAAAATGCATAAATAACAGCAATAGCTTTGGCTATTTGATTCATTATAAAAACTATGTTAAACATTTTTAGAGGAGTTCAATATTTTCTGGTAAAGAGACATACAAATGTAATAAATCAAATTATATACTTCCATTTGCCTATATGTATGTATTCCAATTAAAGTCCATAATTATGCAACATTTAAGAGGGTCTCTTCATAAAATTGAGGTTCAAATCTCAACCGGGTAACTGTAGTTTTCACATGAGATTTTTCCACTCCCTCTCCATGATAATAAATATGCATATCATATAAGTTACCCTGTAGCATCGTTCTGAGCTACAAATGTGTTAAATTAAAAGAAGCATCAAATAAGAGTTGATAGGGTAATATTTTGTATATTTAAACTTACCATGGGCCCCAATTTCACGATGTTTTCCTGAACCAACTATCCGTCACTCCTCACATCCTACGATGCAAGCGTCCGTGATACCCCTAGTGTCCTGTTCTTTCCCGTCCTCTATCCACCCCTCTTTGGGAAACTCTACGGAATATATACTTCCAGGAGGGCTAAGGAAAGACTCTCTTGGCGGGATTTCTACTGAGGACACTCTTACATTCTATTATAATGTAAAAGCCAAATTTGTATTTTGGTAAAATGTAATTATAAATTCCCTGTTGACTTTTTAAAATAATAAAACTTAATAAGTTTAAATGTAACTCTTTCTTCTAGAGCCTGTTTTGACTAGATAAAGTTGAAATG
>CABFOV010001540.1:32710-56698 GCA_902141375.1 Timema poppense
CCCCCCTCCTATGTGCACATATGTACAACAGTCAAACACCACGTCGCTGGCACTGTGAAGCGCACAGTTCCATATAAAGATTTTTGTATCTTTTTCATAAACTGGGGGATGGCTATTGAAGTACTGAAATTAATCTTAAGGGATACATATTGTACTACAAAAATAAAGAAAGAATTAAAGAAAAAAGGACTCGTTATATTAAACGTTATTGATAATATCAAGTGGAAATAGGGGGTGCTGCAGTTTCGCAGTGCCTACACACAAGCCGCCACTGATAACCACCCTTTCATATTTTAATTAACACAATAATTGGACCCTTCTTAACAGGTTCATGATTTAGATACTTTTGCTACTTATCCCTCAGTATGGCAATGCTAGACAAATCTATTACAACCTTCACCCTATCTATTCTCTTGTAGGTAATTGCTTGTGTTGTTGTTTCCGCTTAAACATCATTCTTTATACTCTCTTGTAGGTAATTGCTTGTGTTGTTTTTGCTTGTTCTCCATCCATCCACATTAATAAGTTTGTGGTTTTATTATCATTTATTAAAGGCGAACAATTCACAACATTATATAACAAAATTTACCAATTTCATAAAAAATATAAAATTATTGGCATGGTGAATGGTGTGGGAAAAAAATATTTGGAATATTTATTCTTTACAAAGTTAGTACCTAGCTCAAATTTGACTGTTAAAAGTGCATTTTCTAAATAGTGTGGACCACTTTGCTGGAGGATATCCATTGCCCTTTTCTGGGCAAGTCTTCTTTCCTCTGTTTCTCATTTTAACATTGACTATGAGAGGATTGTTTTACTATAGACCAGAGGCAAATAGGTTGCGATTTTTCGGTTATAAAGAGTTAATAGATTATTTAATTCATGAAAATAGGGGAGGGGGACAGGGGAGGAGGAATAGAAAGGCATCCTATCCAACCCCTGTTCACCCCCGCATAGACAAGGTTGATGAATTTTTAACACTACATAAACATCTTGTTTTTATTTCTCTTATTCAATCATGTATGCATTTTTATTTATACATCTAATATACAGTAGAGCAACGCTTAACCGAACTAATTGGGACCAAGGGTAGTTCGGATAGTCAAATTGTTCAGTTAGTCAAACATAATGTGGATTCATACAATTTAAAATAATTTATTTTATTAAGATAAAACTACATAATATAACCGGATCTACCTTAATTTCTAATTTATATTGCACAAAAAAAATTGTTCTAGTTATAGTAGAGAACATAAAAAGACATAAGATTGAAAATTATTAAAATTATTTTCTGCCCTCAGGTTTATGTTTGAATGATTGGTGTTTTGGATAATCAACGTTCTTCTATATTTACATATAAATACAATTTTAATTTCAAACTAAATTCTTTTTTATCATATCTATTAACTATATATAGAGCATTGTGATTATGAAATACACCAATTTTTAATTCTAATGGAGCTCTGTACCTTTTACCTAACCTTGATTTTTTTTTTTTTNGTCCCATGCTCCTGTCTGTACACCACAGGACACCTAAATGCTTTGTTCAAGTTTCTTTACTATTGATACTTAGACATTTTTTCACATTATACAGAAGCAAAGCAAATAATATAGTATGGTTGTGAAACATAGTCTCGTACTTTACATGACAAAAACAAATTTAGGGTGTTTGATAACAAGGTGCTTAGGAAGATATTTGGTCCATAAGAGAGATGAGGCTACTGGGGAGTAGAGGAGGTTATGCAATGATGAGTTATATATCCTGAACTCATCACAAACATTGTTAGGATAATAAAGTCCCATAGATTACGATGGACAGGACATACAGTGTGAATGGGAGAATCTAGAATTATATTTAGGATACTGACTGGTAAACCCATTGTGAAGAGACCAGTGGGAAGACCTAGACGCAGATGGGAGGACAACATTAGAATGGACCTGAAACCGAACCAGCTCAAGATAGAGGTAGGGTGTAATGATGTGAACTGGACTAGCTCAAGTTAGGGACATGTGGCATACTTTTATAAGTGTGATAACACACTTTCGAGTTCCAAATGCCATAGAGTGAGTATTTAAGTGAACTCGCCCAAAGAGTCATGAAGTAAAAAAGGTGATTTTCTAGAAACCATTAGAAATATTGATTGAATTTCTCTCATTTATAAAGTATAGGCACCAAAATACTTCTGTTATGCTTAGATTCTTCTCAAAACTTGTATGTTGACTAGAAAATTTGGTTCATTATGATGTTTAGTTTATTTACAGTTTAACTTAATAATCTCATATTTTACATTTATAACTTTTTGTATTTTCAATAAATATCTTACTAATATAAACACAAGTTAAACTTGATGGTTTTTGATGTAGAAGCTTAAATAAAAAAATGAATGTGTTTTTCCAGCAAAAAGAATATAAAATGTGGTGTTTTAGAGAATATCAATGTTATTTCTTAGCACTTTTTTCAACAATTCAAAAAATTATGTACGGAGCTAAATTTGTGGACCATGTTTTTTAAAACTAATAATAATTGTATAGTCGGATCAATATCTGTACCTTATATTTGCATAAAAAAAATTATAGATAACTCAAAATAGGATTTTATGAACACATGATTATTCTTTTCCTGAACTAGTATTTTAATTTCTGAATATTTTTTTTCCAGATGAGCGATTACTTGAGTATGATATTGATAAGGTTGTTTATGAACAGAGATCTCAGTTTCAAAAGATTTTGATTGTACATTCACGAAGTCTGGGAAATCTACTGTTATTAGATGATCTACAGAGTGAGTTTTTCATGGTTTATTGCATTAATTAAAATATACACAGTTAAAAAAAAAGTTGGGTGAATTGTTTTTTACATGATCATTATTTTTGGTTCAATCTTGATAGTTAATATGTAATTTGTTATTAGATTTTTAGAAAAGGTTAGTAATATTACATTTCAAACAAAGTTACTATAGTAGTAACTTAACTACAGTTTTGCTTTAATGCATTATGAAAACTATTGATATTTCAAGGCTAGAAGCTGTTTTAATTTAAGAAACTATTTATTTGTTTATACAATTTCTCTTTTCCTGTGGAGAGAGATAAGTCTATTTTGATTTTGCTCATTTCTTTAAACTTGGTAAAAATACATTAACTGCATTGCCTGATTTTAAATAAACCTCCTTTTCAAATGATCAAGATTTGGCGTAAGTTAACAATATCTTGAAAGTGGTAGTGTGATTGAAATGTTCTCCTTCCTCTAGACCTTTCAGAGAGTGACCTAATCTACACAGAGACATTGATGCAAAGAGGGAAAGAGAACTACCAGGGTAAGGAGATAGTCATTCTTGGGGGAGGAGATGGAGCGCTTCTGCATGAACTTCTGAAGGAAGAACCAAAATATATTGTCATGATTGAGGTAAAAACAAAGATTTAAATTATTAAATACATTAATAAATTTATATATCATTCTATCATTATATACAATTTGTTATTGCTTATATATATTGTTTCATAGATTGATGAGCTTGTGATGAAAGCAGCTGCCAAGTACTTGAGAAGTTGCTGTGGAGATGTTTTGGACACATTGAAAGGAGATAATTATGAGGTATATAATTACAAAAATAAAAATTGCCTAGGAGCCAAACATAAAACACATTGTAACGTTTAAAAAAAAAATTGTAACTTGACAACGATCAACATGATTAATAGTTTTAAAGTTTTTATCATTATTTTTTAGTGATACCAATACCACCCCTAGCTTTATTTGTAGGTTTACTTTTGGCTAATATCCATGTACAAACAAAATAGCAAATTAATTCACTCTCTGGCCTTAAAGGAAATCGTCTATGCTTTCTCCTCCTTCCCATTTTCTCTTCCTATACCTTCCTACAGCCCTTTTCCTCATTTCCTTCCCTTAATCCCCTTCACCACTCCCCTCCAACTGTTGTATTTCACACCAAAATCTAGAAGAGAGACAAGAAGAAAATTAGTCTTGTCACACACAATACAGTACATAATAGCCTTTCATAGCAGGCTTAAAACTGTGAAATCTCCAAATCAGACAATCTCAAGCTTGGCGTCCATTAAAGGCTTAAACTTCAAATTTAAGTAATCCCAGACCCCCGAGGAATAGAAAATATCAGAAAAGGGCTACACTTCCTCTTCTTAGCTAGCATTTAGCATTCTAACTAAATGTCAGGTTGTCTATCTTTGAAATGTCATTGAACATCTACATTTAAAAAATAAACTTAGCACCAAATCAAGTTTTAAATGGATGATACTAATACCTAAATTATATAACATACATCTACTGAAGTTCTCATATGAAAAATATAATATCATTTTCAAGGCTTTTTTATGACTAATTTTCCTAACAAATATTTCTTAGAACCTGCTTCTGTAGTTGAATTACCTCTAAGGTGTCACACTTGTTTAGACAGGACTACCGATGACAGGAGATTGGGAGTCAAGTGTACTGAGGGTGGTTTTTCCTAAGCAATTTTTTATTTTCTCTCCATGCAAATACAAGTACACTTTATCTAAACACAACCTTCTTCATCCTTAACACATTAGCATAATTAGTCAATATGCACATAACTTGAACAGGTAGTAAAATACAGTTAAAAATATATGATTAAAGCATTAGTGTCTATGTAGCTAATATAGACATTTTACAAATTAAGGGAAGTAGATTAAAAGTATGTCAATTAATATTATAAATATTATTAATTCTTAAGTGTGAAATTTGTTTTGAGATAAAGTGGCATAGCAAGAAATCAGTCTCCCTTAAAAATACAACAATAAAAAAAATTCTACATACTAGACTGCCGAGGACAGGGAGATCGAAGTTCGAATCTCGGTCAGGTGAACTGGGAGCGGGGTTTTCTAAATGGTTTTCCACTCTCCCTCCACGCAGATGCTGGTTCACTCCCTCTAAATTCAACCTTCCCAATTCCTAACCCATTAGCATAATTAGTACTTAAGCGTATTACCTGAATGGATAATAAGACAAAATTTAATAATAATAATAATAATAGATACAGATCATGTAGTCTATTGAAGCACCCTAGAGTGCAAGGATTTAACTGATCGCAATTGGGATGTAAAAAGGCAAATGGATGATCTTCAGTGTGCTGGCCATTAAATACCAGCCATAATTCCTTTTAATATTCATGCATTCCTTTAATGTGTGTTTTCTTGGAAAATATTTTAAATATATTTAGTATTTTTCAAATTACAGATTGTGGTTGATGACTGTGTGAATGTCCTAAACACATACATACAACAAGGAAAGAGCTTTGACTATATTTTTGGTGACCTCACAGACATTCCAATTTCTTCAAACCCACAAGGAGAAACGTGGGATTTTATTAGATCAATCTTAAGTTTGTCAATGGAGGTTCTAAAACCAGAAGGCAAATACATGACTCATGTAAGTATTGGGTTTTGCATAGTTTCTATATCCAGTCTACCTTACTGCCTTTTAACCTTTTAAGTAAGGTGGTTATTTGGGGCAAAGCAAGAAACATTAAGAAAAAAACAAAAAAGGCCTTTGGCTAATATTTATGAATTTTTATCTTTGTTAATATTGACTTTAGAAATATTTTGATGAGCAGTGTATTTTTTATATATAAGTGTTCATGTTTGTTTTTACCAGACACTTTGTGGTGTAAGCTTCTTTATTTTTAGCCATTATCAAAGTTTTCCTGTTTTACAACACAAAATGCTGACAAACTTAATAGGGAACAAATTTTGTCCACTGCTAATTTGTAGCAAGGAAGCTGTTTACAGCCTGTGGCTGGGCTAGTCCTTCTTTAAAAGCTTGCATTCTTATACTCTCACATGCACAATTGGTTATCTTTTCCTCTCATTTTTCTCTTGGTATCTGTTGTTGTCTTTTCCCTACACGCTTAATCTCCATCATCATTCTCTTTGTTATTCTCTCCTTTCATATTGCCATTACATGCCCATACCATCTCATTCTTGCTTCCTCTAATATCTCATGTACTCCCTGTAACCCTAATCTTTCCTGGATAACTCATTGCTTATCAACCATTGATTGTAAAACACCTTCTAGTTTAAGCTGGTTGATTTAAGAATAGATAGAACTTTATTTTAGGTGGTGAGCTTTTTTGCTTTTATACTAAGCTCGCTGGGCTAAAAGTATTGAAAGTGGTCACTTTTTTTATTCAAAATAATGGCTCCACCATATTAAATTAGGTTTAATATTCACACTATACATCAGTTTCTCTTATAAAACTTATTTTTATTATTTGGCTACAGTTTCTCTTTTTTATTATAAAAATAGTTTTGTTTGTTTTACATTTCAACTCTTGCTAATTTCTATTAAAGTTTTTCTGTGTTCACATATATCATATCATAATCTTTCAAATATACACAAAGACTAACAATTCTTATATATGAAACATGTTTTGACTAAAAAAAAAAAGATAGTTGCTATGTGTACTGTATTTGAAGCGGCAAAGTGACCTTGTATTTTTTTTCTAGGGTAATGGTGCCTCTTGCCCTGATTCTTTAAAAATGTTTGAGAGACAGTTAACAAGCCTAAAAGTTCCTGTGGAGTTTAGTAAATGCAAAGCATTTGTTCCATCGTTCATGGAGGACTGGGTGTTTTATCAAATATGGAAGAAGAATTATTGACTTATTTAGCTTGTAACACTTAAGGATTTTTCTTATGGTAGCTAAACATGAATGTTATCAATTATTTACTCGATTTACCATCCCCAAAATATTATTAAGTATTTTTTGTTGTAGTAGCTACGAAATGAGTTTTGTTAATTATTTACTTGATTTTCTAGTCCCACCATATTTATATGATTTTTAATATCATACTTTATTTTGTTTGAGGAATTTTATATGCAATACATGTTTTACTATTAAAAAAGTAGGTCAAAAATTAAACTTCATAAAATTCCCTGTTATGGCATTTTGACAGGTTTTTTCTCTTTGGGTGTATATATTTTAAATCCATATTAAAAAAAGTGTTACTAAATAAAACTATTTAGTTATTAAGCTTTTTATATGTGTAGTAAATATGGTTTATTTAAAAAAAAAAATTCAAATAAATATTTATATAGCAATACAAATATTGAAATTAAAACAAAATAGTAAGGAATCTAATAATATACATTTCATTGTTCTGGCAATAAAAATTTGGTTCCTAATTCTAATTGTAATTCATTGCATCATTATAATTATAGATCCCATGCAATAATATAATACCTTTACAGTTCCTTATTCTAATTGTAATTCATTGCATCATTATAATTATAGATCCCATGCAATAATATAATACCTTTACAGTTCCTTATTTTAATGACATTAAAAAAAATGTAACCAGCTTTGGTGGCCACATGGTCTAAGGCACTGCACTCACAATAGTTTGGACAGCTAAGGAGGAGATCTGGTTACTAATCCCTATCGAGTATAAGTACTCAGTTTTTTGTACATATTTGTTCCCTCTTTCTCCACACAAATATAGGTGTATATCCTCTTCTTCATTCCTAATCAATTAGGGTAGTTATTTGAATAGTCCAAATAGGTAGGAATCTGCGGGAGGGGGGCACAAAACACTGTTTGGTGTATACCTACAGCATTATTTAATTTTGAAGTATTTTAGGTTTTTTCTGTATCAAGGAATATTTTATTGTGTTGAACCTAGTATTTATTTACTAATCATTGTTTGTTTGATCATATATGTTTTTAATATTTTTTAAATCATTATTTAAAACTATAAAATATTTATTTTGCTTCCTGAGTGCTACAAAATATGCCCAAATCACATTTGAAGAAGAAAGAAAAATGAATACACATAAACAAAAATAGACATATTACTTTAATTAAAATAACTATGGTATTTATACTCAACTAGTCATAAACCAAATAATACATATTCCACTAAATGTAAATCATTCACCTCACAACAATGAAAAGTCATATTTGTTTTCTTCATACAAAGAATTATTTGATTTTGAACCATTTATACATTTGGAATAGTATTAAATGATCACAATTAACTTTAATTCCACTACTTTATTAATAAATTGTTAAAATTGTATGTTTTGTGTTGGATTTAGAACATAGGTTTAAGGGAGTGTTCAACTTTTATTTCATATGCCCAAACTTGGGCATAAGCACATATATATATATATAGTATTCAATTAGTGCTTTTAAATATTCCCTTAGGTGCACGTTATTGATTTAAAAAAAGACTTTTGGAACTATTTTTTGTGTCATTGGGACAAGTTTGTCAAGTATTGTTGTTTAATATTTGTCTACATTTTATGTCTATCTTTGTCATTTAAATACTTTTTTTGTGTTAGTAGAATTTTAATTTCATGATATATGTGTTTAATTTAGTGACAGTGGTGTGTGGTATACAAAGTTGGTATAAGATGAGTCCTTATTGTTGGTGTAAGATGATTCTTTATGGTTATAATAATTTACCTAGCAACTGTATTTTTAATTTAAATTGAATTATCCTGACTTTTTAATTTTGAAAGTACTTTTTGTGTTTTGTAATTGTTACTTTTTAAACAAATAGCTATGGTATGCCACTGTAAGTGTTAAAGTCCATTCACAATAGGTTTTTGCCCAGATGACAGTTCGAAAATCATATGGTTAGGTTTTGGGTTGCCAACACTTGTAAAAGATTACTGTTTTGTTATGAATGTAAAGTTTTTTAATTAACTCTTATATAAGGTAACATAAACTTAAGTTTTCTCATACTATTTCATTATGTTTAATAATTTATTTTTATCTAGCCTGAAACAATATTTTAAACATAATTAAAATTATTTATTCTTCGTTTTGGAACGTTATTGATTATGTGTAACATAGTGCATAAATTAATACCTTTTAATACAAGCATCGTATTTACTTGGAAAAGAGAAAATACTGGTCATTTTTTTATATACAATAAATGATTTTATGATTATTTTATCATATTTCAAAATATTTAACTGAATAAAATATTTTCATCAACTGCGTGGGTGCATCATTGTAAAAAACTTATTTACCATCATGTCCAACCACATGTTTTAAATTCGTCGGTCACCATTTTGGAGCTATGTTCATTAGAAGTTTTTGGGAAAGAGGTGTGAATATTAATTTTTTAAAGTGGAATAAAATGATAAATAAGCTTTGTGTCCAACCTCAAATAAATATATAAATAATATAGACCTAAATTACTCTGGTTAACTATCACATTCTTATATTACCATCTGTTTTCAATAAAGTTATCCAAAGTGATAGATGTCAGCTGTTGGTGTAGTGATATAGTAAGGACTACTTCTAGTAACATTTTGAGCTGTCATCCAAGTAAACTTAGGTCGTGAATGATATATACTCTATTACTTATAACATGATGCCATGTCTTGGACCTTAAATTATTATTATTGAAAATTGAAGGAAATTATCATTACTATTATTATTATTATTATTATTATTATTATTATGTTTGGATGATAAATATCTTTAAAGGTTATGTTATATTGTGAACACACACAGTATCCTCAGTATTAATACTGTGATTTATGTATACATTTAAAGCAATATAGTGTGTAAAAAAGTTTTTTCAAAATAAAATGTATATATGCTTAGATTACTTTTGGAGGGAAGTAAATTTGAATATATCCCGATGATATATCCTTTGATTCTGGTTAGACAGAGACAAAACCTGACACCAATAAAATACATTGTTTACCTCTAAAATAATTTATAATTTTAGTCCAAACTTATCTTTCCCATTCATTCCAATAAAAAGATAAAAAATGTATGATAAAATTAGAAGCTGATGGCAATTTGATCAAAAACGGAATCAAATTATATGTTCTCAAATAAGTTAAATGTAGGAGTAGATGTTAAAGATGTTTTTGAATTGGGTTGGGAAAAGGGACAAACACTCTTGATTTGGTTGCATCTATTGGTCTGAACAATAAATTTAAATTTAGAAATATTGTAACGTTTTGGAAAGGAAACAAATTATGTATGCAATTGGAAGTTTTTCCAAATAAAAACTAAATAATATTTAATATAACTAGTGTTGATTAAGGTTTGTACATAAGTTAAAATAAAATAAAAACTGTACCTAATGCGACTATTACAATTGTTTATTTTCCATCAAGTATTTTTAGTATAAATATAAATAAATTATAGTAATAGATTGTAAGATCAGCTTGAAATGTTATTATATACCAAATCTATGGGGTGAATTTTAATAAATACTTAAACAATAAAACATCAACACATTTAAACTAATCTTAAAAAATAAAAGTAAGCCACAGTCTTGTTCATGGAAATATCAAAAATCTTTCTCATCTGAGCTAGTGTGTGTGTCTGGTTATCTCTTGCATTTTAGTCTCACAAAGAGCATTGTTCTACTCCGCATGTATGCGTTATCCACTGTTATCATCTATGCTTTCCCGATACAAAAGCAAATGGATGCCATTCCAAATAATATAACATATTAAACTTCTCTGGATACAAATAAGTGTGGGAAGGTGTATTTTGTGCATGATTAATTAAAAGCTACTTTTATCATTATTTTGTACTATAAATTTGTTTTCCTGGCTTAAATCTACCCAGGTATAAATATTACCATCAACTATATGAAGTGTGGCTATGTTATTTAGCTCACTTGTGGTGACTTAAGTTTTAAAATAAAAGAGGTTGAAGTTTAGGATACTTAATGGAAGATAAGGTTAGTTTAACTTGATTAAATTAATAATATCGCTACCTGCTTTGGTGGTTGCATGGTCTTAGACGTCACTATCACAATATACTAGACTGCTGATGACAGAGATTGGGGTTCAACTCCAGGCCGGGTATACTGAGGTTGGTTTTCCACTTTATCCAAATGGGGGTACACTTACTCTAACCTTCTTCATCCCTAACACATCGGCATAATAGTACACATGTGTATAATCTTAATAAGTAGTAAGATGTGATGCTGGAAAAAAAATTGTTAATAAATATAATAAACGTGACATTGACAGATGTTCCTTAATTTTAACTTCTTAACATTAATTTTTTCTCGAAAAATACGGGACATAATTTTTCCTCCAGAGTTTTGGGATAATCTAATTTCATGAACCCGCCTCGGTGTCGTAGTTGGCTAACGCGCTTGTTGTGTTGAGTTCGACTGCTGAGGACGGGGAGATCGAGGTTCGAATCTCGGTCGGGTGAACTGAGGGTGGTTTTTCCTAAATGGATCCTAATCCATTAGAGTAATTAGTACTTAAAGCGTATAACCCGAACGGGTAGTAAGATGCGGTGCTAAATATTATTATTAATTTCATGAATTTTTTCACCCAAGTTCAGGTTCCTGCACAGGTCTAAAAATAATCTATTCGAATTTAATTTGGGTTTAAATATATCTAAGTTATTTAGGCTGTCACCTTATGCTCTTAGATAGAATGGCAGTGTTACCAGGTGTTGCACTGTCTTATATAAATGGAAGAGTAAACGTTTTCACACTTGAGAAAGTGAAACGATTTATTGACATTTATAAGCTGTTCTTGATAAAGATAATTATTATTAGAACCGCGTCTTACTACCCGTTCGGGTTATACGCACTTGCGCTAATGCGAAATGGTAGGGTGATTGTGAGATGAAATGAAGGACCTACAGTTTAACATGGAATCCGAACCACGGTGGTGGCCTGGCATTCCTCACATTCACAAGATGTCTTGTCAGAGGTGAAGGAAGGGTTTGGTAATCAGATAAATCTTTGCCGGGACCGAGGATTGAACCTCGGCCGCCAGCATAGAAGTCTAACACCTTACCCCTAGACCGCCAGGTCACCGATAAAGATAATTCCTTCCTCTGTATAGTTGCAACCAGGCAGGATTGTCTGTCATCCAAAAAAAAAAGCTTCAAAAGTGATTTTTCTCACAAGGAAAAAGCAATTTGGGCTGTTGTCATATATGGTAAGAAGGCCCCTTGTTACTTATGTATTTATTGGCATATCCAGTCATTTTGCTCATCTTGGTACAATTGCCACATGCCTTGAATCTGACTCGATTTAGATCTGTATATGCAGAGGTTTCATTGTTCTTTGAAGTATGACAAATTAACAAAATAAGACCCTGCACTCCTTGTACTGGACAGCCACTTCTTGCATAAAAATAATGTAAAATTACCGAACCTTGCAGAAGAGAATAGTGTGCACATTGTGTACCTACCTTCATATAGAACTATCTAAATACAATCGTTAAATATCTCTGTCAGGCAACCTTTCAAGACCTACGTGATATAGAAGTATAGTTAACTAGCATATAAAAAAAAGTATCACCGCCTACTACAGATTCAGCTTATACACATATATGATAATTACTCTAATGGTGTAGGAATTAGGAAGGAAGCATTTTAAAGGTAATATACCTGAATTTGCATGGAAGGAGAGAGGGGAACCATTAAAGAAAAAACCACCCCCGCTACACCCAACCAGGACTCGAACCCCGATTTTCCTGTCATCAGTAAGCCAGTCTAACACGGAGAGTGACGCCTTACGACTATTTGGACACTGAAGCATGTAAGTGTTGTAACTCATTTTTGAGTTGCCACTTTGCTTGGTAGAGTTTTCTTGAAAGCCGCTAATGTTGCAGTAGCTGTAAATAGATTTAAGATAAGTGGTTTGTTTCCATCTACTAGGAACCATTTTGATTACTAGAAATTTCAGTCTGCAAGCTGAGACTAACTAGTTTCAAGTATCTTAAACTATTCACCTGCGGTTGACTACAAATTTCCAGATCCAAAAGTCACATACCTCTCGTTAAAACTTGTGGCACAGCTGCCAACTTTGACGCACCTTCTTATATTAGTCCTATCTCTTGCATGATGACCCTGAAGGTTCCTGACAATGGTCTTCCTTCATGAGCTGAAGTTAAAACGGTGCATACAAGCTTGCTCTACAATTATTATTATTATTTTTTATTATTATTTAGCACAGCGTCTTACTACCCGTTCGGGTTATACGCTTAAGTACTAATTACACTAATGGATTAGGAATTGGGAAGGTTGAATTAGAGGAAATCAACCCGCATTTGCGTGGAGGGAGAGTGGAAAACCATTTAGGAAAAACCACCCCCAGTTCACCCGACCGAGATTCAAACCTCGATCTCCCCGTCCTCGGCAGTCGAACTCAACACGACTAGCGCAGTAGCGAACTACGCCATCGTTGCTCTACAAAAACCAGCTCTAGACATACCCTCTTAAGAAACCTGCAACAGAAAGAGGAAAGCATGATGCTAAAAGAAGGTCCCCAAAGAAAAACAGCCAAGTAAAAAAAGAAATAATAAGAGGAAACTCTCATTTAGTTCTTCAACACTAATAAAGGCCAGTAAAAGCCTCTTATGTTAGAAACAGACTACAAAGATAGTAATTATTATTCAAAATGTTTTAATTAACTTTATTCTAATGACAAATATTGTGGTTTATAGATAATATGTACCTGTCGCAGGTGGAGCCATTAAGTATGTTTTGGAGTACTTGATGAAAAGAAGAAATTAGTAATTAATTTGTACTCACCAAGAATCCTAACTGCCTTATTCTTGCCACATGACGATGGCCACGCCTCCTGAAATCATGCAAGCTGGTGGTGTTAAAGAAGGACCTTCCCAAACATTCTAAGTCAAAGATCTACGATAGATAGAAATTTCCTTTGGTTTCACTAGCTAGAAGGATGCAAAGTCCTACATTCTTTTTCACATGATTCCCTTTCCCTTATTTTCATCCGTCCTTTGAGGCCTATGGATCCATGTTAGTGGCAAAGAAGACCACTATTAGATGGATATTCTACAAGCCTACTTGTTGACAGGACTTATATTTATGTAAGCAAAATTCTAATTTTTGATGTAAATTATTATTATTAATATTATTATTAGCACCGCGTCTTACTACCCGTTCGGGTTATACGCACTTACGCTCATGTGTAATGGTAGGGTGATTGTGAGATGAAATGGAGAACCTACAGCTTAACGTGGAATCCGAACCACGGTGGAGGCCTGGCATTCCCCACATTCACAAGATGTCTTGTCAGAGGTGAAGGAAGGGTTTGGTAATCAGATAAATCTGTGCCGGGACAGAGGATTGAACCCCGGCCGCCAGCACAGAAGTCTGACACCTTACCTCTAGACTACCAGGTCACCTTGATGTTTATTATTCTCTTGTATTTTCTTGATTAAATTTCAGCCAAATTTTTACTAAAAATTAATATGGGAACTATATAGTTAGAAAAATTGCATACATACATAGTTGTATCATTCCCTTATGAGATAAGCAAGAAACAACTCTGTATTTAATCCATCCCCACTATTATTCTCCCTATCCTTGCATACTCCCTTCTCTTCAACAACATCCATACACAGAGTCATACATGCTCTTTTATTCTTAAAACTCTCAATGTTTCTCTTTTTCACACATTTGCCTATAAGATTGTCAATCAAATTGAATGGTTTATTAGTTTATCATGGACTATACATATAAAAGTTGAACTTTTATATATCAGAAAGGTCAATCATTTTGCACCTAAAAGAAAGTATTCCATTTAAAGAATATGATTAAATATTACAAGGAGCCATCCTTTTATTTAAGATAGTACTGTAAATATTTTTGGATATTTATTAATATGGCAAAATATATGTCTTATTAGAGACATTTCTCTATGTGTCTTGTGAGTCAGTTGTTTGTTAAAGCATTATGTCAAATGTTGCTAGAATGTTAACCCAATGGTTTCTTGATTGGGTATGGGATGCTTCAAATTTTAACTGTACTTTTAATTTTACAATTATCTTTTAAAATATTTTCTTTATTCTTTTTTTGTTCTAATGACTTTGTGAAATTTTTAGAATAAATAATCTGCATTTAAAATGGCATATGTCTATGTTTACTGACTTTTCAGAAGCTATCACGATAATGAATTTACTTCACATTAAAAAAGTTAGTGTGTATGATATTAAGAACATATTGCACACTTTTACTTGTTTACTGCAGCTGTGAACTCGTCCATCACATGAAGTAAGAATGAACTACTAGAGCACAGCAAAGTAGACTATCGTATGCCCACTTTTCTATTCTAGGCACCATGTTTAACCATCGATGGTCTTTGGTGAGAACTCATGAACAGATGTGGCAAATCTGTAAAGTTCAAATGTTTTTTAAGCACTGTGTATTACTACCTATTTGAGTTAAATGTTTATGTACTAATTACAACTACAGTAATGGTCTAGGAATGAGTAAGGATATATTTATAGGAAGTGTACCCGCATTTGTGTGGAGGGAGAGTGGAAAACCGTTTTGGGAAAACCACCCTTAGTACACTCAACCGAGATTTGAACCTCAATCTTCCTGTCATCAACAGGCAATTTTACTGTGAGAGTAGCACGTCAGACCATGCGGCAATTGAAGCAGGTACTAAATTTAGTTATAAGTTAATATTTATAAAATAGGTATTTAAGGTGAAACATTATTTGAACAGTCCAGCAGTCATAAAATAGTGTTGAATTTTTTTTATTGACACTCCTCAAATCTACTGCCATCCTTTCAGACTTTTTATTTCACTTGTTGCACACAAAGTGTTGACCTTTAAATCCACCCTCTAGCAATATGTCTCTCACTCTGACCCACTTGCAAGCCGCCACGTATGAGTCACCACCACATACTGTCCTTTCAATTATGTTTTTCCCTAAACAGTAAACATTCCCCACTCCCTCCTACTCCTCTCCTCCTGACAAATCCCTTCCCCTATGCCAAATGATAGTGGTACTAAAGACCATGTGCGCTACCCAGCTTAAAACTGGTAAGTAACCACTACCTGACTTCTCATTAATACAGTTTAAAAGAGTGATGATAATAATCAGGTTTAAATGACCAATCATCGGCTTAGCCAATTGTGCCATATTCGGCCGGGTTGACAATCTGCATCGACCAAGCCCTAGTTTACTTAAAGCGGGTCATTTAACTTGTTTGACCGAAGTTTTAGATGAAAATTCAGCTTGTATAGCTTACAAACTCTAAGGCAGACGTGTAGGTTTAACGCAAATAATTTGGCCCATACCAAATTTAGATGAGATAGTAATTTTTTCAAAAGTACAAGGTACAACAATGACATTTCTAAACGCCATTGTGACCAGAGGGACTACAAAGGTTAATGTATATGGTGTACATGTGAAAGTTTGATTTACAAACATTAATATATTGAAATTGGTTGTTTTCTAGCCCTGGGTAGTCTTTGATTTACCATCTTGATAAAAAATCAGGAGTAACTAAAATATAATAAATAAATATACTCAATTGGTTCTGTTGATTGCTTGAACTCACTTGTTGAGTTTTCCTTCATCCCTTGACCTACCAGGAAATTTGTCAAACTACATATCCTACAATACAACTCATTTTATATTCTATTTTTATTTTATTCATATAATCAAAGTTTAAATCTCTGTAAAATATCAATAAGCAACACTTAACTTTGTGTTTCAGCAAGGGCCTTTTTTATGTTGCAAGTTTCTACTGCAACCAGCACAGTAAGCATTAACGCACGGTGCCTTTAAACTTTGCTGTATTTGAGATGGAATTTACATGATCTGAGATTTTGCTTAAATTTATGATGTTAGTTAGTCTTAGTTTCATTATGTATTTCAAATACTATTTGGCAATCTTCTGAAAACAAGTGTGTTTTGTTTTTAAGAAAAAGATAAATTACTTAGTTCAAGTGTAAAATAGGAAAGCTTTATCAGAATTTGAAGGAAGAATTTATATATTTTAATGTTTGGACTAAATGTTGACTTCCTTGGAGCTAGAGTTAATGCCCTCAAGGTTCAGTCAAGCCAAGAATAGTAAGGTTTATTCATGGTTGATATAGTTAAGTTAAGGTTGAGTTAGAATAAATTAGGATACGGTATGTAAAAACACATGGTTAATTTAGTTTAAGAAGCTTTGTTAATTAAATAAGATTATTTAATTTTCATAAAAACTATATATATTTTATGTTGCTTTTTAATAGCCTGTATTGAAGCAAATATAAATAGTTATTTTAAAATCTTGTGTACAACTGCCTCGAACATTACTTATCCAGAAAATGAAAATATATTGCAACAAAAATGTTTAAATTTTTGAAAAACATTTTAATAAATTAGTAAGGAACGAAATATACATTAACTTTAGGAGAATTCAATTTTAATTACTTTGAAAAACACTGTATTATGTATCAATGAGTAATAATATGATGTGTTAGGTGAGAATTCACATAACAAAGTTAAAAATTTGAACAAGATTTAGTAAGATTAATACAAGTCAGTGCCTTAGGACAAAATATGTGATATATATTAAATTAATATTTAACAAGATTAAATAACATATTGAAACCATTAAAAATATTAAAAATATAAAAATATAATAAAAACATTAATACATCACTGCTCGTAGAGTTGGCTGAACTTATCTGATATAGTAAAATAATATTTATAAAGTAATTACTCTTTGTCAATTAATAAAGTGATAAACATACTTGTATTTAAAGACAATTTAAATACAAGTATGTTTATCACTTTATTAATTGACAAAGAGTAATTACTTTATAAATACTATTTTACTATATCAGATAAGTTCAGCCAACTCTACGAGCAGTGATGTATTAATGTTTTTATTATATTTTTATATTTTTAATATTTTTAATTGTTTCAATATGTTATTTAATCTTGTTAAATATTAATTTAATATATATCACATATTTTGTCCTAAGGCACTGACTTGTATTAATCTTACTAAATCTTGTTCAAATTTTTAACTTTGTTATGTGAATTCTCACCTAACACATCATATTATTACTCATTGATACATAATACAGTGTTTTTCAAAGTAATTAAAATTGAATTCTCCTAAAGTTAATAAAAATGTTTAAGTACGATTAAATTTGTTCAGAATACACTGAATAATTTCTTAAACCAATTTTATTGTATATAGGCTACAGATGGTAGCAGCTATATTTCACACATTTTCTTATTAATAATGTATCATGAATCATTTGTTTTGTTAGTAATCACTGCTGGGCCATTAAAAAAAAGTAAGCTGGCGTGGTCTGTCTCAGTTATTCTTTAAAAAAGTTCCTCACAACCTATATTTTAGACACCTATCCTTGGATAATTTAAGTTACGCTACTAAGAATATACAGTAGCTTGTTTAGGATTATCCCCAGCCTAAATAAAGATTCCCTCTGAGACTAAGGATATTATGTGGCTTATTTTCCCTATGTGACTTTTAACCATCCTAAAATACTACTAGAGTAATTTTTAAAATAATACATATTATTTGCACAATTTACCCTATATATTACAAAAGTTGTTAATTATAATATACAGAGTGATTCAAAACTTTCTTTACAAACTTTAATGGGAGATAAGGAGCACTCAAACAAACCTTTTTTGTTAATGAATATCAGCAGACATCACCCTTAGGTGCTAGAGGGCGCTGTGAGTACATAAATAAAAGGCAGGAAGTGTGAACAACATTTTTATTTACAGCAGTTGTTCAAAGGAGCAACCACCAACTATAATGCATGCCTGACAGCGTTGACACATTGATTGCCATACATTTTTAAAGATTCCTCAGCCCCATGCATGTCAGTCAGCTCAGAATCCGTGAATTGCTCCATGTTACACATACGAAGTCTGTGTGACAAGTGACAACGGTGAAAAATATTCATTTGGCGTGTCACCAAAGGGTGATGTCTACAAACATATATTCATTAACGAAAAAGGTTTGTTTTAGTGTTTTCCTATCACCCATTAAAAATTGTACAGAGACTTTTGAATCAACCTGTATATTTAAAAGATTCGGTTTCCTTTTCTTTCTAAAGAATTAAAAGAATTACTGCTGATGGGAAAAATACTTATATGAGGAGCTAGAAAGTATTGAATAATAAACCCCACATGCTTAAATCTACTATTTTGTGTGTCAATAAAATGAGGCCACACCTTAACATATCTAGACTTCTACTAAACCCATCAAATTTAATACTTCAACAGAAGCATGCTAGAAAATGTAGCCAGTTTGACAGAGTTAAATTAACAGACATGAATTTGCAGTGAATAATAATTAGATAAGGTTTACACCACTAATTAATTCAAGTCATTTGTAATGTAATATCGAAAACTTTATAATATTTTCTTTTTCATTAAATAAAATACCATTCACAAGTTAAGATGTCAACTATGTGAAAAATATACATCAAATTGATCGAGTCACATTACTAATGTTTCCATTTGATTTCATTTATTTATATATTATTTATATATCAACTTGATTAAATATCATATTTCTCTATTTTGGTTATAAATATCAAATTAAACATTGAAAAGGGGATAGAAGGACAAGACCAACACACATCAGAAAACTGTAGGCCCCAAAGTTTACAGTTACAAAAACAACAAAAAACACAATCAGGACATTTTTGGGGTACATGAATACAACATTGTATCCACCTACCAAGAGTAAAGAGACAAGTTTGAATAGGTAAGAACAGTATCTAAGTGACCATGATCAGCTTATAGTTGTGCTGCTGTAGACCAGTCTGTGTTTTACTCTTTTCTGCTGAAGATTGGAACTGATATACCCCAAAAACTACATAATTATGTGTTCAGTTGTGTTTTAATTGTGAACTTTGAGGCCTACAATTTTCTGGTAAATGTAGGCCTTACCCTTCTATCTTCCTCTCAATATTTGATATAAAATAGCCGTTTGGTGCAAATTTTTCCTTTATTTATTTATATATTTGCTAAGTTGATTAAATGATCATAGTTATCATTTTATTTATATATATCATAAACAGATTAAAATGTATATTTTCTAAACATATATCCAAACTTTATTAAATGTTCATTTTCTCCATTTGGATCCCTTTTTAAAAATTCTAAAAAAAATCCTTAATATGGAGCATCTCATTTCCCTTTGCTTATTCCAGTTAACGTTTCAAGGTTACGCCGATGACATGAAAGCATCCTGCCTAAGAATAATTATTTCAAACTCCACTTCCTGTTAGAATATAAATCAACACTATAAAATATAACAATAGGCATACAATGCTATTTGATGTTTTTATTATTCATATATCCAATGAATATCACACAAAGTTTAAATGACACGATGAGAAGAATTGTTTCAAGTACGTCATTAACTTGTTGAATAATTCAACATGGGAATTGATTTACGAATACATAAAATAACATGTTGAACTTCATTTTGTGGCAGTGGTATGTGTTGAAACTCACAGTTGGTAACAGGTGCTAATTTGATCTTTGTCGGTCTCTATTTAGTGCTCAAAAAAACAAAAAGAAAAAATTTCTGAAGTTGGATTTAAAAAATAAAAGGTAAGACTCATCAAAACTGAGACTAACATCATCTTTACAAATAATTGATATTTTGGTAATTAAACTATTATCATTAATATTATTTCTTTTTATGCATCACCTCTCCCCTCTCAATCCTACCCTAGCACCCCAAATATATTTTAACAAGCATTTTTTTTCTCAGAAATATGTGAAAAATAAACCTTTCAATCAATTTTTGGAAACTAAAAGTAAACATTAGCATTAGCAATAACTTAGAAGTATCGCTGAGAATATATTTTATATTGTATCATTTATAATAATGACTACCCGCTTTGGTGGTCGAATGGCCTACTTTCGCAATAGACTATACTGCCGTTGATGGGGAGATAAGGGTTCGATCCCAGTCAGGTGTACTGAAGGTGGATTTTCTTCTCTTTCTTCCTTGACACGAATGCGTGTATATTTATTCTAAATAATACCTACCACATCTCTACCCCATTAGTGTAAATAGGCAGAAAAACATAAGAGCACATTCAAAAATATATATATTTTTGCTCATTTAAAACTATGTAGCAACCCTCTAAATTTCCATATTGAAATTTCATAATCAATTTGCCTATCACATTGCTATGACATACTTCATTTTATTTTATGAGAATGAAACCAAAAGAAGATAAATATATTGATAATATCTTTAGATGGTGTAAACCTATCAAGTTTAGTTAATATCTTTTGGACCAAATATGGACACATTTTTGATGGTTAAATATATATTCAATCGAGAATCTTTTGAATCATTATTGTGGAAGTCAAATTAGAATTTCTCAATTGCTTACTAAAGTAATTAAATGTTGAATCGTATATTCTAATATTTAAAATAAATAACATTGTGTTTGTTTTAAAAATTTGGTTACTTTTTTCGTCTGCAATTTGGATTAAAATATATTACTTTCATGCCAATAGGGAGGTCTAAGCTATGTGCAAGAATCTCTTTTATAATATCTATCAAATATAGTCTCTCATCATATTTGGAAACATTTTAAAATGTTTCATTTGAAGTGTGGTCTACAGACGTCGTTAGAAAATTAAAAATTGATGAGCTGAGCCTCATATTTGATTCTAGAGTATAGAATCCATTCTGACATAAATCATTTTTCTTCTTTGGAGATTTGATCACTCTAGCCGCTTAAATGATGTCCAGGAAAAAAATAGACAACTAGGCAGTAGCCGTGTGTGTGTGTGTGTGTGTGTGTGTGTATATATATAGAGTCTTCAGATATATGGGGAGGTCCAGTACCTTAGCTCAGTCGGTAGTGTGTCTACCTGAGCTAAGGGTCCCAGGTTCAATTCCTGGAATAGCTAAAAATTTATCATTTATGAAAATATGGGTTTACCCTTTCACATCAATAAATTAATGGCTGGGGACTGGATGTTGTGCCTGTCCTAATCTTAAGCTAGATTATAAGGCATGTAAGATATGATAGACGTAGCAAGCTGGTAGTGGAAAATATATGGCTTGAATAAAAAAAACTGTCACAGACTGGAAACAGTAATGGAGGTAAAAATGAAAATGGGGAATCTACACACAATCATACAAACTTGACCAAAACACAAATATTTTCTTTCTATTTAGCAAGAAAAAAGATAAACATAGAACACAAATACTAATGTAAAGGATTATGAATTAAAATATATAATTTCATTACTTTATGAAGGACTCTGCTGAAAACTTATTTTAGTCAGTGGTTATTTCTTCATTTCTATTGTTTACATGTTTATAATAATAACAATTAAAATCAAACAAGTTATTTAAATAAAACACTTGTCATTTACTAAACTTACCAGAGAAAAGAATTGTATGGACAGTAATTATTGTGTTGACAAAGGTGCTAATGACATTAATCAAAAAGCTTATATTAGTCATAATTAAATATATGGTGGAATATGATAACATCAAAAATTTTCGAGAATCACTACCAAATTGACACAGTATTGAACAAAATAAAAAATATATAAAGATATCTGTTAAAACCACAATGCAGAATTTTAATTACGATAATTTGAAGTTTTTCAACAGTTTTTTTGTTTGTTTTTTTATATATAAAAAAAAGAACGGGGGCCGCTTGTTGACTGTTTGAGATATCCATATTAATTTAGGGGTATGAAAATCTTTGAAAGCTCTGGCTTTGCTTAGAATATTTGTCAACTTCACCTTCGTCTTCTGCTTCAACAATGAGGAGGCTTAGCTGATATAAGACAAAATACACACATATTGTTTATTATTTTCATTTATATAATGTACATGACAATAATAAGTAGTAATTGAATAACCTGTTGTAATAATAAAGTATCTACCAATTTTGGACGAAATTTTTATATATTTGCAATAAAGCACGTTTGCATAAATATTCAGTACCCAAGTTAAATAAATATGCACAATATAAAGTTTTTTTCAACAATTTTGATCAAATATTCAAACTTCAATTTAGTTTGTAGGATATTTCATAGATTTGATTCGACTTTACTTTGAATCGAATAAGTGAATTTAACACACTCTTGCTGTCAAGGCCGAAGCCAGGGGGAAGGGGGGGTTTGGGGGTTCAAACCCTTCCCCCCCTGTGAAATTTTATGAACAAAATATATATGGCTTTATTTGTGGTTCAAACAATATCATAATTAAGATACAAATACAAACAATGGGGCTTTGTTACCATAAAAAGCACATCAGAGAGCTTCTAGAGGTTTTAAATATTTAGAAATTTTCCTAGCCTTCGGCATTTTGGGGGTTATTTTACCATGAAAAAATCACTCCACAGAGCTTCAAAAAGTGTTTAATATTTAGAAATTTTCCAAGCCTTTAGCAGCTAGAGGGTTATTTTACCGTGAAAAAAAATCCACTTCAGAGAGCTTCTAGAACTGTATCATTTAGAATTTTTCCTAGCTTCCAGCAATTGGGGGATGTGCCCACCAAAACCCTCCTCCACCCCAGAAATTATTGGCAGGCTACGGTCTTGCCTGCCGTAGCTTATATTTTTGCACGTTACTCGGACTTGGATGTTAGATGGTTATCAGAGTGTAATCAACACTTATATTACAAGCTTTGGTGGCTGCATGGTATAAGGTGCTACTCTCGCGATATACAAGACGGCCAAAGACGTGGAGATCAATGTTCGATCTTGGTTGAGTGTACTTAGGGTGGTTTTCCCTAAACGGGTTTTCATTCACCCTCCACAAAAATATTGGTACACTTCTCCTATATTTAACCTTTCTAATAACTATAACCATTAGCATAATTAGTACATAAGCGGATAATCTGAACGGGTAGTAAGATGCAGTGCTACAAAAAATCCTATATTTACAAACATGATACGTATATTTTTGTTTCTATAACCAAATTCCACCAAGAATACTGCTCTTCTTAAAATATAACTTCTCAATTTATCTTTGTATCTGCCCAACTACAAAAACAAAATTGATCAATTATCTTATAAAAACATTAATTGAACAGAAGGAAGTGCCAACAAATTGATGGCCAATTAATTACATTTTCTTAATGTAGTATACTGGGAACAAATTATTTAAAAAAAGTGCATCATTGAGCTCATGAACAAAGCAATAATTCTTGTATTGTCTGATTTGCTGGGGAGGGGGGGGGGGGG
>CABFOV010001540.1:66290-92230 GCA_902141375.1 Timema poppense
GTGTATAACTAACAAATAGCGAAACGCGGTGATATAAAAAAAACCACTACCACTCCCCCTGGACACAAGGTGACATGCATCAGTGGAGGAAATGGCTTTGCTGAGATTGTTGGCAAAGTAGCACCTGTATGTAACATACACACAATAAGTGTTGATAAATTTTATGCGTGGGCAGACCGTAGTTTCCCAACAGGTTTTGTATTATGTTTAATTCATAAAAAGATTGACCTTATACATTCTATTTAAAGATTGACAAAAGCAGCTTCAAAGTAGGGCATACATTTTCATTGCTTGTATTGACTGTCTCATGTTAAAAAAAAAATCTGTCAATTTAAACTGTTACCAACGGAAACACTAGATATTTACACCCTTCGCCATTGTACCCTTTTCAGGTGTAAATCTATAATTCCATATACTAGTAAAGCCTCTTCTTATCAATGGAGTAGTAAACCCAATTAGTAATAGTAATATCAGATGAGAGTAAACCTCTTTATTTATGATTAAAATTGCTACCATATGAAGGAGTAATTAAGTTTAAATATACAGTTTAGTTTAGGATCAAGTCTACTATCCCATAAAATATAAAATCTGCTACCAAATATAATTAAAAGGTGTGTATTGTATTGCGGGAATGTTCTTAAGATCACTTTTCTTCCCGTGTAACTTAGGTAAGAAATACAGCTCCCAGGCGTCTCAGTGTATTCCACTTTTCTGTAGTATCTATTAGAAATCAATGGAATTAAGGTCAGTCAAACAATTCTACTATATTTTTTAAAACACAACAAATTAGAAATATAATTATTCTAAAAAAAGGAACTAATCAACTGATACCAACTTTGCGGTTGTTAAATCAGGAATAAAGGAAACCACACTTAAATGCAATTTCTAATATGATCATAGAATTGCATCACATTTCCCGATTAATCACTAATGGGATGGGTTATTAAGCTTTACATCACTTTGTCAGCATAGTTAATACCACTATTCCTATGCATCCTATCTTGAACTAACTATATCCAGTCCACTTCATTACACCTTATACCTTACTGAAGCAAATTATATCCAGTCCATCTCATTACACCCTATCCCTATCTTAGCTAGTTCTATCCAGTCCACCTCATTACACCCTATCCATATCTTGAGCTAGTTCTATCCAGTCCACCTCACTACACCCTATCCCTATCTTGAGCTAGTTTTATCCAGGGGTGACCTGATGTTCTAGGGGTAAGGTGTCATACTTCTGTGTTGGGGGTCTGGGGTTCAATCCTCGGTCCTGGCACAGATTCATCTGATTGCCAAACCCTTCCTTCACCTATGACAAGACGTGTATTAATCACAACTTGTGAATGTGTGGAATGCCAGGCCTCCACCGTGGCTCGGATTCCACGTTAAACTGTAGGTGCTTCATTTCATCTCACAATCACCCTACCATTACACATTAGCGTAAGTGCGTATAACCCGAACGGGTAGTAAGACGTGGTGCTAATCATAATAATAATAATGATAATAATAATAGTTCTATCCAGTCCACCTCATTACATCCTACCTCTTCCAGGTCCATTCTAATGTTATCCTCACATCTGCGTCTAGGTCTTACCAATGGTCTCTTCTCGTTGGTTTTGCCAGTAACTACACTGAACAAGGTTCTATAATATCCCATTTGCGCTGTATGTCCTGCCCACTGCAACCTGTGAGATTTGCTTACCTTAACAATGTATGGTGATTAGTACAGGGTATGTAAATCATAGTTACATTACCTAACCCCATTATTCATGATCATCATCCTTTCTCGGACCAAATATTTTCACAAGATGTTTACTTAACTATTTATTTATTCTAGATTGTCATGAGCTAAATGATTGTTTGTTTTTCAGACTTGGTCATAAACATTGCAATATCTCCTCCACATACCACTCACCATGGCCCCCCAAGTGACCTTGAGCCCCACAGAGGCGGAGCTGCCTGACGCTATCCGTGCAGGTATGCTATTGGCCAGCCCGCCCAAAGGAGAGGAAATAGTCATCTCAGGAGCAGCTGGATATTTTCCTGACTCGGACAGCATCTACCAATTTAGAGACAACTTGTTTGGTAAAGTCGACATGGTGACAGATGATGAGCGACGCTGGAAATTTGGTCAGTTTAGCAGCTGTTGGATTTACATACAACTTAAAACTTTATCTATACTGTTAAATATTTACTTCACAAACATAAATAAATTAAATTCAAAACTAAAAAATAAATAAAAATACTGCTACTTTGGTCATTTGTTCTAAACTCGGTATATAAAAGTTTGTTTGTTTTTATTTTTCATTTTCCTTTATTATGTTACTAATAATCCTAATAAAAAAAATTGCTTTATACATCTCTTTTCCTAAATCACAATATTTTTTTAAAAAAGTTGGCCTTATCACAAAAGAATAAAACAAATTATTCAAAAATATAAATCTTGGAGCTGGACATGATAAATGATATTGTTTATTTCCACCAGACCATCCTGAAATTCCACAGCGCACAGGCAAAATAAATCATGTCAGCAAGTTTGATGCTTCATATTTTGGTATTCATTACAAACAAGCACACACAATGGATCCTATGTGCCGACTACTCCTGGAAAGATCTTTTGAAGCAATTGTTGATGCAGGTAAACAAACATAAAACGTTATTGAATTATATTGTGAGATAATTGGTATTTATAGCCTCGTGATCGAGTACCAATTAAAACGTTATTGAATTATATGCGTCCGTGATGGGCGCTAATTATTAAGATATGGATATTTTGGTTTAATTAGCTGATAATTGCCCCATGATCAAGCACTAATTAAAGATATTTGTTGTTTGATGAGATAATTGGTATCAATAGCCCCGTGATCAATACCGATTAACTTGATGTCAGTTCTTTTCTATGATGTCAACGTGAGCGTGCCTTACTGCGCACTCATGTGGTTATATGACCTGGTTACTTCTGATTTTTGTTTTAATAAAATAAATAAGACTTTCAATGTTGCACATGATTTATTAAGAAGATTTCACCTTCTTCACTGAAGATATAATATTAGATGATACAGTTTTAGTTGAACTACAGATTATTTTTCTGTGACATTACACGTTCCGTGTTTTGAGTACCGTGTGCTGTGTAGATTTATGTTACTACTATATATTCATATTCACAAGCGGCTTATATGTGATCTACCCCTGCCTCTTGGACCCCCTTGTCACCAGTGACAAAACCCAACTAATAGAAAGAGTCCTGGCGACAGGTGTTGTGAAGGCTAGCTTCCTATTGGGTAGAAGGAGCTAGCGTCACTTGCTTCTTTGGTAAACACTACGAAGTTGATCTTTGAAAGAAAAAAATAATCTTTGTGGTGTAATCTATTGACATTAATTCTGAAAAGCGCGTGATTCTCCATGGATAAAGTCTTAAAAGGAAATTTTACATACAGTTCTTTAAAGAAAAATGCACTTCATCCATGACTTTTTTAATATATGAGAGGGATCCAAATCAGTATCATTACAAACATAATAAAATTATAAGTTGATTTAATATCATATGATTTCCATATTGTCATTACATTAATATCCAGCCCACAAATGTGTCAATCATATTATCTTATTTGCATATATATATATAATATTTCTACAAATTGGTTTACAAATAAAAATATTATATATATATATAATATTTTTACAAATTGGTTTTCCTCAATATAAGTATTCATCTTAGTGTCTCGTACTTAAAAAAAAATTTCTACATAAGCTTTTTGAAATACGCTATGAGGTATAGATTACATATTTGATCTGTTTTTGTTCTAGGAGTGAATCCGTGGACATTGCGTGGGTCTCGATGTGGAGTATTCATTGGTGCCTGCTTCAGCGAGACTGAGAAGACCTGGTTCTACGAGAAGCTTCAGATAAATGGTTACGGTATCACAGGATGCAGTCGAGCTGTGTTAGCCAACCGCATTTCCTATTGGCTTGGCATTAACGGTATAAAATATATAGATTTTTATTTTTAACTTTCCACTAACTTGTTAAATATGATATAATAAAGATTCAAAATGTAAACAAACAATGTTTTAATACTATCCGACATATAAAACCACCAGGCTCAAATGGACACTGTTCTGTACAATCTAGGTAGACCAAATACTATAGGAACATTTTTACTTTGTATGTATTTTAAAACTCCTTAAACCTTTATTGTGAGTGAACTTGTTTATTTTACTATAGTTATATTTTAATCAGGGAAAAAGTACTGCTTTTTTCTGTTAACTCATTATCATGTATTTAATTTCTACTTTAGTCTTCCTTTAGTCTTCCTTTTGTCTTAAAAAATTACTTGTTCAAACTCTAATATTCCTCACTTTGACTACTGTGATATATTTTACAATGACTTTATTGTTTAACTCACAAGTAATTTACAATAACTTCAAAACTTGTCTGTAGTATTTATCTACGACTTGTGATCCTAGGACCGTATTTATACATATTATAACAAACTTTACTGGCTATGTGCCACTAATAAACAACATCTACATACTCTTGTAATGACAAAGAAAATATTGCTAGCAAGATCTCCTCAATATACTAGTCCCCCTTCATGCTCATCATAATATCGGTAACCTCTCACATGACGTCCACACATTTTACATCCTTCTTCACAAATTTATCTTATATTCTCTATCTTTTACTGTTGCTAGAGCTCGTTCATGGAATGTTCTTGATTTATATATTAAAACTGCTGCCACTCTCAAAACCTACCAGCATAATCTTGCTCAATGTCTGCGAGTAATCTCGATTATCGATGTTAGGGAAAATGTTGGGATACAGTAAGAATGTTTGTATAAATTATTATTAATGATTATGTGTACTCTATCTTTCTTTCTCTTTGTTATTTAGTTCTAATTTGCCCATTTATTTTACTTTTTTGATGTCCATGGATAGTTTTTGTTTGGTTTTTAAGATGTTTAGATCATCTAATCTAGAGACTGTTCTAGGTCCCAGCTACACCGTGGATTCAGCCTGCTCATCGAGTCTCTATGCCCTTGAGCATGCGTACAAGGCGATACGGGATGGTCACTGTGACTCAGCCCTTGTCGGGGGTAGCAATCTCTGCCTTCATCCATATGTGTCCTTGCAGTTTGCAAGGCTCGGTGTGCTCAGCATGGACGGAAAATGCAAGTCCTTCGACAACAATGGTAGATATTATACTAAATGCCCTCAATAGCTAGTTGTGTGTTATCCTATATATTATTAAATTCTTAAAGAATTATCACACTACCTCTTTAAAATGTTTACATATAAAATTAACTTATTAATAATGTTAATAATTAAATGTGTATTAATGTTAGCCAGTTGGAAACAAAAAGAGATTTTCAATCTATTTAGATTTTAAATAACTATAAATAGATAAAGGTATCAATCTCGTTTTATCTTGCTCTCCGATGAGCGAAATATGGGAGTTCGAATCCTAGAAGAGCATTTTCTCTATTCTTAGAACTTAACTCGCTTAGAGAAAGATTATAGGAATCACGATCAAGTAGTAAGATGCGGAACTTGTACAACAAACTAAAACTGGCTGTACTCTCTGATATGTTTAAAACACAGTGCATTATAGATTTAAAAAGTATCTTTAGAATGTATCTTAATTATCAATCTAAAAATTAAAGTGATAATGGTTATATGTTTGTACATTCAAAAGGATAGTATTGTTATTTATTTAGCATCACGTCTTACTAGCCATTCGGGTTATATGGCATAAGGCTGGTAAAGAAAACAGAGAGATGAAAGTAGAAGTTTAGACTGATGTGGGTTAAAGCTAAAGCGGGTTTGGGGGTGAAGGTAACTCAACTCGTGGAATTAACATAATCCACAAAATGGTATTCAAATAATGTATTTACTTATTCTTGAGACAGCAATTCATTTACCTGTTAGTTTCTTGAATTTTGTACACAAATTGCATCAAAACTGAACTATGTTTATTGTCTATTTTACATTTATTAGCGAAACATTAATAATGTTTTTAATCCAATTAGCGAACGGCTATGCTCGTAGTGAAGCAATTGTGATGATCTACTTACAAAAGTCAAAAGATGCCAAACGTATTTACTCCACTTTGGTCCACGCCAAGACCAACTGTGACGGTTACAAGGAGCAAGGAATAACTTATCCTTCTGGTTTGATGCAGCAAAAACTTTTGGAAGAGTTTTATACTGAATGCAGAGTGGACCCAAGTACAATGGGCTATATTGAAGCTCACGGTACAGGGACAAGGGTAAGATATTGCTATACAGGTAACCTTTGATCTATTGATTATGTCATATTGCAGTAGATAGAGTCCTGCACCTTAGTTCATTCTGTAGAATGTCTGTCTGCTGCGCTATGGGTCCCAAGTTCGATTCCTTGCATGGCTAAAAAGTTTATCATTGGTGAAATGTGAGTATACCCTTTCATAGTGATGAATTAACAGCTGGGGGCTGGATGTTCTACCTGTTCTAGATTTAAATTGGTCTATAAGATGTGTGCTGATATAATCAGTCAGTTCAGTCACGTTAAATACATAAAATTAACAAAAAATGCAGTTGATAGATAGGAATGAATCCTATTTATTTGTGAATCCCCGCCCTTAGTTTATTTGTGAGTATTGGACGTATTAAATATTAGAAAACAATCTCGGCTGTCATAGCTGGCATGATAGGTCAGTTCACACAAATATATGAGGACCGGCACGTTCAATAAAATATGCTCAGGCGCACGTCTGGAGAGGAAACATGAAACTGATTACTGCTCACAAGGATACATTTCAGACACCTTTTAACATTGATTACTATAAAATAACTTTAAACTCATCAATATCAAGATTGTCACATGGTTTGAGGCATCACTCGGACAATAGGTAGGACTGCCGGGGAGATCAGGGTTTAAATCTCGGTCGGGTGTATTAGGGTGATTTTTTTATAAATGATTCCTCTCCATCAAAATGTGGGTACCATTCCTTTAAATTTAACCTTCCTCAACCTTAACACATTCAGGTAATTAGGGCATACAAGTATAACTCGAAACGGTAGCAAGACGTAATACTAAAATAATGTATATCCATGTCGTTAAACCTGCCATTCTGATAAGTATCAGACACACTATCCATACTATCAACCCTGATCACTGGCCAGAGCCAAACACACTATCCATACTATCAACCTTGATCACTGGCCAGAGTCAAACACACTATCCATACTATCAACCCTGATTACTAGCCAGAGACAAACACACTATCCATACTATCAACCCTGATTACTAGCCAGAGACAAACACACTATACATACCATCAACCCTGATCACTGGCCAGAGCCAAACACACTATCCAAAGACACACAATGAGACCCAACTTGCCAAATGTTAGAATAAACAGCCGATGATAGTGACAGGAAGATTGGGGTTTGAATCCCAGTCAGGTGTACTGAAGATGGTTTTTCAAAAATGATTCTATTTTCCCTCCATGAAAATGTGGGTACTCTTCCCCTAAATTCAACCTTCTCCATCCCTAACTCATTAATCAGTACATATGCGTGTAAACTGAATGGGTAGAAAGACACAATGTTAAAAAAAAAAGAACAAATAAAATTTGTCAAAAATACTTGGATATGAAGTGGATTGTGAAAATCTATCTCATCAATTCAACTTGGCATGGGTTGGGTTAAATCATCATGTCCGGTAACATAAATTTAACCCTAAATCATTTAGGTAAGAATTAGGGTTTCTAGCAGTTGGTAGTTTTATCTAGTGATCAAAATAATCCACCTAAATAAGTGCCATTATTTGTGCGTCAGGTTGGAGATCCCGAAGAATTGACTGCCCTAGATCAAGTGTTCTGCAAAGGACGGACAACGCCGCTGCCTATTGGTTCCGTGAAATCCAATATTGGCCACAGTGAACCGGCATCAGGACTTTGCTCTGTTGCTAAAGTCATCATCGCACTGGAGGAAGGAGCCATTCCTCCAAACCTCCACTTTGAAACCCCCAAAGAAGGTGTAGAGCCCCTGGAAAATGGAAAACTCAAGGTGAACTAAAGCAATATATTGGGCTCAAACAAGAACATAATCAACAAACCTTTCAAATTATCTAAGTTTTTCTGAGAAAATTGTCATATTTAACAAATAATACTTGTGAACTGAAGAAATATATATATATAATTTTAGTATTCCCCTGAACATTTGAATTATAATATATTTTTCTCTAATTAATTATTTTACAAACTGGAGTTGACTAATCATTTAAATCAGTTGTAATTATAAAAATGGCACAGCAACAAACAATTTTTAATCTGGTTTTTTATTGTATATATTTGTTTTTACTTTTAAAACTATGATTGCTAACAACTCAATTTAAGGGATAGGAATGAGGAGGCTAGATTAGATAAAGTGCATTTTAAATAATACATAGAAGGGTTGAAAAAAAACCAAAATTATAAAACAAATGTGGAAAACCACCTCTAGAGTATCAAACTGAGATTCAAACTTAGAACTCCCCATCACCGGAAATTCAGTTAATTGCTAACCTGATTCATGTGATAATAAAATCAAAAACAACAATAATAATGAATCTATTTGGTGTTTATAAACTTCTTAAAATTTCTGGTTCAGATGAACTCCCTGTGATTTTAATTCTAAATGTGTTGAAGTTGCACATACATAAATACAAAATATTTAATAGAAAGTGTTGGAGAGAGAGTTGGTAATTTTACACTAAGCTTCCTGAGTCATATTTTGAAATGTTTACTTAATGATTCTCATGATTTTGAAATTAAAACAAAGGAATAAGTTGTGTTTTTATCTCGAGTAGCGCAGGACTGGTATGAAATGGAAATTATTTTTTCTCTTTGACCATGCTTCTTCAACTAATTTCTGTTTATTAACCCATTTAGTGTAGTAAAAAACTATTTGCCTACCTTTATTGTTAAAAAATAATATTTTAGACTTTCATGTGTCAAGATTTCAAAAAAACATTCACTAATAATAAGTTGAGTTGATAGCATAACATTCATTAACATTTTATTTGTCGCTAGGTTGTAACTGAAAGAGAACCTTTAACAAATGGCTGGGTCGGGATCAATTCTTTTGGTTTCGGGGGAGCAAACTGCCACGTTCTTCTTCATTGGAATGAGAAGACCAAAGTGAATGGTTCAGCTCCACAGGATTCACTTCCACGTCTGGTCGTTGCATCAGGCAGAACCGAAGAAGCTGTCCATACCATCCTTAATGATGTAAATATGCACCTAACTTTAAAAAGAGGAATTTAAATTATTTATACATTTTTATAGTAGTTAAAATTTCTAGTGTTATAAATATATACTAATCCAAGGGAACATGCTAGGAAAGTAAATATGAGAGAAACAGGATAGAATTCGCCTGTACAAAGGATGGGAAACTTCAATGAGGACAAAAAACAACTCAGGCAATCAAGCTCAATCTCTCACAGTTAAAATCAAACATACAAAGACACACTTAAATCTACTAATTTAATTTTAATAATGAATATTTTAATAATCTTACAAAGAAAGTTCCAAGAATTAATTATTTTGTAAAGTCACTTTGTTTTACATTTTATGATCACAAGTCTTCTTGTTACTTTGGGCTGAGTAAGGGATCTTTTGCGTTTTATCATGTCAACACAGGTCAATAAATTCACACTCTTTAGAATGTTGCTCTACAATATACTTTATCAAGTCCTCACCTGCAAATATATAGATATGAAAACCCAACACACAAAGTTGTAACTAGATTTGATGGCGCCAGGGGCAAATAAAAAAAATGACGTCCCTTGAAAACTGTTCTTTAAATTTTGGCTGAATTTTTATATTGATACTCAAACTGGTTACTCATTTTGTATAGGATACTGGTTACAAAATAATAAAAATAAAACACATTTTTATATTGTTAAAATATTAAAACTTTTAATATTTCTAATAAATTTGGCACCCAAGGCACATACCCAACCTGTCTCACCCTAATTTTGCGACACAGGAGGCTATGAGTAAAACATATCCGTAAAGTTTATTATTTTAAAGCTATACTTTGGCAACACATTGTTCAATTAATACAATGGTATGTAATTGAAACAAGAATATAATATTAAGGTTAAAATAAGAAAATTGTCAGGTCAGATAATAATTTATTTTCCCATATTTTACAATATATATATTTTACATGTTTTTATATAAAATGTTCAACGTTAATCTATCAATGCAGAATATTTAAAAATATTTCACACATAATAAAAGTGCCCATTATTTTTTATGACTCAGCTTTTTATCTGTCATTTAATAAATGATCATAATTTAAGGATAATTACATATAATTAAAGCTTATTTACTGTGGGTGTTTTGTGTGAATTTGAAATGATGAGTTTATATTGTTTACAGCTTGAAACAAGGCCAGTGGATGTAGAATTTGTAAAATTGCTTCACGACCTCTATTCGAGTAATTTCCCTGGTCACATATATCGAGGTTATACACTAATCTTTCCAGGTCAGGACAAACCCATCAGAGATATTCAGGTAGGTGAATATTTGAATGTTACTCACATTATGTTTTATATAAAAAATTTTTAGTACCATTAGGGTTATACGCTTTATACAAATTGTATTTTGTTGGAAATGTTTCCCCAGTTGAAGCATAAATAAAGTATTCTTGATAGTAGATCCCAGTTGTTCCAATAAAAATATATTATTATTTGTTAACAAGTTTTACAAGGCTATTACACATTTAAATGGAATATAATACCAAAACAGGTTTGTATCTAGATCACTCAATCAATTGGCTACCAATGAAGAAAAGTACCTCAATTCATGTTATTACCTGCATTTATAAATCTATAAAAAAATGCAAAATAAACTTTATCTTAGATAATGGGGCATATACAGTACAATAGGAAAAGTACCGCAATGCTATATTACTCCACATCTTGAATGAAAAATCAATAAACAAATTAATAACTTAAATAAATAATGTTCAATTGTAATCTTTAATTCCACTTAGGATAGCAGCTTTAGGTCAATCAAAATTGTTTTGAATGTATATATATAAACCAACATAACAAACATATACTCTAATCCCAACATGTATTAAGTTAGACTATTTGAAAAATGGGGGTTAGGTTAGGTTTTAAATAAACTGTTAATTTTACCACATAAACATTTTAACTAAAATTTATTTAATGTCTTTTATAAAGTTATAAAACATATTTCTAGAATGCCAAATTTCAGTGCCTTTCAATCAATGCTGGTTGGAAGTGGACTTGGTTTAAACATCAGGGTTTATGTTGTCCTCAGTACTACCCCAATGCTGCCCGGTCCAGTTGGTTTATCTTCTCTGGCTTGGGAAGCCAATGGCCTGCCATGGGAAAATCTCTACTGCGACTACCAACATTTACTTCAGCCATTGAAAAATGTCATGAGGTACTCAATAATAAGGGTATTGACATTTTCAAAATAATTCAAGACGGAAACAAGAGCGCCCAGGACAACATATTGAATAGCTTAGTCGGAATTACAGCAGTTCAAGTGAGTTTAGCTATCTATAAATGTCCTTTATGTTCCATTTACATGTTCCTATATAAGTGTCCTTTTTTTCTTTACCAATTTCCTTTTTCTCCCCTTTGTGTTTTTTGGTTTCCTCTTTTAGGAAGTTTTGTTGCACATTTCACACTCCTCCCAGATGAGTTCCGATAGAATGAAACCTAGGTCGGGGGATTAGGTGGTGATGATCAGTTTTATTTAAGAGGCCTCTTTGTCCAATGGCAGCAATATAAAGTGTGAAATGTGTTCTTCTTTTTATTGTAAAAGCTAAATTGTTTTTGCACCTTTCATGTACCTACTTCCAAACACATATCTTTAAAATATCTAGTAATAAAGGTTTTGGTAGGTTTTTTTATAACGTCTCAACCATAGATTATCACAAAATAGTTTATTTTTTATTTTTAGTATCTCAGACTACACTTATTACAACCACTCACTCTCTTCTATAGTTGATAGTCATATTAACAGTTTTTAATACACGCTGATAAAATAATTACATTACATCATTGGCAGTAGAGTTAAAATAAAACAATGGTTTTCCAATATTTGCATATGTGATGAGATTGGGTGGTTGGCCGGTTGAAGAACCCAATCATGGCTGGTCAAAAAATGGTGGTATATTGGTGGCAAACCATTTACAGGCTAGTGCTGGTTCATCACTGGGCCATTAATAGCTTGCTAATGATGACCTAGTGATAGTTTGTACTAGTGTAGCATAATGGTTTCTGGTGTTCTTGTTAAACATGAGGTGAAGCACTTATAATGGGTGTTTGGAGCTCAATATAAATTGTGGTTATTGACACTAGTAACTTCACTTGTGTTAAAATGATGACAAAATAACAACAATAACAAAATTGAATTACTTTTATTATTGTTTCAAAAGTAGAGGACTTGAAAATATGTACTGCAGCCCAAGAAAATAAAAACACTTAAAAACTACGATATGAGAAAATCTAATTATAGTTGCGTATCCCGTCTTTAATATTATAATGGGTTTTAAATATGTCTATACGCTCTTTTTCTTAAAATGTAAACTATTTTACAAATATTTTATCAGCCTCTATCTTGAATGGATTTTTATTTAAATATTTAGACATTTTACATTCTTTTAATTCCCATCTTGGACATGAATGGAAATGTATAGGCCTATGCTTGCACATGACATGAGAATTAGGGTATATTAATTAAGTAAAACCATTTAATTTCTATTCGTTTAGATTTTAAATAATGGATATTGTTTTTTTGTTAATTCTACTTAGTTAAAATATTTGATTTATCAAATGTCCTATTATATTTTATTTTTGAATTTAATTGATATTTATTGCTTGATACAAATGCAATTATTTATTTGATAAAATCTTACTGTATATCTCTAAGAATTGATTCTTCAAATGATACTGGTATGAAAAGCATATGAGATACTTTTTTCTTGTATTGTTATTGTATTACTATGTGAATTCAAAACTGTTATTACTTTGACTAGATTGGTATAGTGGATGTGCTCAAAATTCTCAACCTCACACCTGATGGTATTATTGGCCATTCCATTGGAGAACTGGCCGCAGCATATGCTGATGGATGTTTATCAGCAGAACAGACTATCCTTGCTGCATACTCTTATGCTTTGGTATTGGTTGAAACCAAGTCAATCAAAGGTTCTTCAATTGAAATTGGTTAGTTAATGAATATTCATATTGTAAACTGGATTAAAATCAATGTAGAACACTCCATGTGTTATTTCCATAACTTCTTTCGAGTACCGCGCTTAGTATGTAACCCATACAATACTCATATACAATATTCATATTGTAAACTGGATTAAAATCAATGTAGAACACTCCATGTGTTATTTTCATAACTTCTTTCGAGTACCGCGCTTAGTAAGTAACCCATACAATACATGAATATTATTAAAATATACTGCTTTGGTGGTTGCGTGGTCTCTGACAACACTCTCGCTATAGACTAAAATGGGGATGACAGGGAGATCAAGGTTTGATTCCTGTTCAGGTGTAATGAGTGTGGTTTTTCCACTCTCCCTCCACTCAAATGCGAGTAAACTTCCATTAAATTTGACCTTCTTCATCCCTAACTCATTAGTATAATTAGTACAGCAGTTGAACAGGTAGTAAAACGCGGCGCTAAAAAAAAATTGATATATTCAAGTGTGATAATTGTGTATGTCTGGTATTGTGTTAATATGTTGAAAAGTATCACTCATCAACAGATAATGGATAACCATTTAAATTGATTCTGTGACTCTCATAACTGAACAAGGTTCCATTTGGTTCACTTGCTGCTAGGAATATATTGTCCCAATGCAAGGCTGTAGAGAAATCATCATCAGCTGTTTACAGCCTGTGGCCGGGTCAGCTTAGTAAAATGCCCCCATCTTCCTCTATCTCCCCATTATTCTTCCTCCTTTAATCACTCCCATTCATCTCTTCTCACCTGCACACTTTTTTTGTTATCTGCTCCTCCCATCTCTATCTTGGTCCCCCTTGTTTTTTTCCTACATTTCATCTCCATCATTCTCTTTGGTATTCTCTCATTTTTTATCCTCATCACATGACCATACTATCTCAGCCTTGCTTCCTCTACTATCTTATGTACTCCAGCTTTTTACTGAATAACTTCATTCCTTATCCTGTTTCTCCTCATGACAGTTAACATGCTCCTCACAAACTTCATTCCCATGGCCTCCACTTTCCTAGTCTCTCTTACATTCAATTACCGTGTATCTGCTGCATGTGTGACAATGAATACAAAGTACGCCATGTACAACACTTCCTTACACTTCAAGGGCACTTCTCTTCTCAATACCAGGTCTCTTACACACATATAGAACAACTCCTGTTTCCCTTTACTTATTAAATCTTTTCTTTACCACTACCCTTGACCTCATTCACTCTTTGAAGATGTTTTACACTCTTCACCCTTCTCAGCTTTACTTCATTCATTGCGTCCCACACACTTTCACTTCCTCATTTTTATTTCTGTAGAGAGCTATCTGTATTAAAACACTTGAAGTTTCACAAAGATAATAAATGCAGATTCATCTTGTCCAATACTGGTTCCAAGCGTAAAAATCATCCTTTTAATCACTAACAAGTTAATGACGATGGATCTGTTCAATAAGATACATCCCACACATTTTAGTACCTTAAAATATATTTGAAATTCAGTTACACTGGCCGTGCGCCCATCATAAATCATTCGAGGAGAGCATTTGACCCTAAACTTATTATCTCTAAGTTCATCGGGAAAGAGATTCCTAAGCACATTCATAACCAACACTTATGATTATCCTATTTAACTTTGCAGAGTAAAAACCTTGAGATGCTCAAGAACTAAATTCATTTACAGTGTTGGTTTGATTCCATCTTATAATTAGATTGTGTTATTAAAATAATCCAAAACTAATGATAGAAATGTTTGTAACATTATAGACTGTCAATGTATACTGATAAATTATAAATAGTCACCTGCCTCAGTGGCGTAGTTAGCTAACGCGCTAGTTTCGTGTTGAGCTAGACTGCCGAGGATGGAGAGATCGAGGTATGAATCTTGCTCGGGTGAACTGGGGCGTTTTTTCCTAAATGGTTTTACACTTTCCCTCCATGCAAATGCCGGTTCACTTACTCTATATTCAACCTTCCTAATTCCTAACCTATTAGTGTAATTATTAGTACTTAAGCATATAACTCGAATGGGTAGTAAGACGTGGTGCTAAGTATTATAAATAGTCCTTCGAAACACTCATTTTATCAACACACAACCTACAAACTAACTTAATCAAGTGCAGTACGTTTAATACTACACATTCATAGCTATAGTTAGCTGATTAAACCAGAATTTCCTAGCCATATAGTCACTACTCTAAAAACTTAAAAATGGGGAGGGATTTATTCCATATTAACCATCTATAAAATATTAATTGAAATAAAGATTAAATATGATTTTCATGGATTTGTTTGTCTCTGTGTTTTAGGCTTAGGACAAGAAGAAGTGAGGAAATTGCTTCCTAAAGAGATTGATTTGGTTTCCCACAATTCCCCAGACAGTTGCACTGTTGCTGGTCCTAGCAACGTTCTAGCACATCTAGAAGCAGACCTGTCAAGAAATGGGGTCTCGATCAAACACTTGGAAAATTTTGACATCCCTTTCCACTCTCGCTATGTTGCTGCAGCGGCCCCAAGACTCCTCAAATACTTGAAACAGGTACAGTAGATAGCCTTACTATGTTCGACTCCTTCAGTCAATCTGCAGCTTGTCTCTCTAATTAAATAAGGGTTTTGGATTAGATTCTTGGCACGATTGGACAATGTATCATTCAAGAAATTGGTATTCTCCCATGGTGAGGAATCATTGTTCTGGGTGACTAAATATTCAAGGATGCAATAACATCGTCAAAACTAAATTAACAGAATAAATTTGCAGTATATGATATTTTATAATTATCTTTGTTTCAAGATAATATCACATCCACGAGAAAGGTCATCTCGTTGGATCAGCACGTCCATTGCAGAAAGTTCTTGGGAGGCACCTCTGGCCAAATTGTGCTCAGCTGAATACCTCACCAACAACTTGCTGAGTCCAGTCCTCTTCGAGGAAGCTCTTGAGCTGATACCAAATGATTCTGTTACATTTGAGATAGCACCTCACGGAATACTACAACAAGCTCTGCAACAATCACTCCATAAAAATATCGTCAATCTGGCGTTGACTGAGAAAAACCCCAACGATCTTTTGGAAAGCTTTCTTGCTTTGATTGGAAAGTATGTACAGGAATAATTAACCATAGTTATGATTAAATTACGTTAAAGAATATACATATATCTAGACTGGACATGTAGTAAGATGCAGTGCACAGTGAAAATAAAATGTTAATGATTTTAGACTGTATGAAATGGGAGGTCAACCCCAACTAGCAGAGCTCTACCCTGAGGTGAAGTACCCTGTCAGTAGAAGTACACCTATGATTGCCCCATTAATACGCTGGGAACATTCTGAGGATTGGTATGTCACATCTTACAGAATGCAGGTTAGTAAATCATTTGTTTTCTTAAACCTCAGAAGTTTGTGATCATTTTCATTGGAATATTTCAAGTTTATTCACACTACAACCAAAAAACAGCATATTGACAGTTTGTGATTAGAAATTGAGATTATATTTTATATTTTTAATGTATTTTAATACCCTCATTGGTGGGCACACAGTCTAAATGTAAAGCTCATTTATTTTGTTTTCACGGGGGCGGGGAGATTGGGTTTTGAAACTCAGCCAGGTGTCATAAATGTAGGCTAATCTAAATGTTTTTACCTTACCTATATCTATTCCCTTAGCTTAATTAATCTATATCCCGTTTTCTCAGTCACGAGTATCATAAAATTACTAAACCACACAGTTATTCTAGCTGGATTTATTGTTTTGCTAAGGTCAATCTTTATTTAATGTATTGGTGGAGTTACACAAATCTGATACATATTTTAGATGGCCGTTTTGAGCCACAAAATATAAACTGTTTAGGCACATAAGAATTCCAGAATTGTTGAATGTGTCTTCCACCGGCTAGTTTAGTCTGTATATTTATTTACATAGAATTTCCAACTTTATTGTGTATGTCTAACCACACCATTGAGTGGGATGTTTGTGTTTTTACAGGAGAAAATTAAGTCTGGGGAGCGAACTGTAGTGATAAACATCGCTGATGAGGACTGGCAGTTCCATGCTGGCCATGTTATTGATGGCAGAAATCTCTTCCCTGCTACAGGATACCTTGTAAGAAAACATTTTTATCTTTACACTTTACCATATACATTCCTATAGGATCATTTGTATTGAATCAAATATATACACATTCAAATTTGTCAACCAAAAAAGTGGGTGCATATAACACTAGAGTCGTGATTAACCGGCCTAAAGTGTCGGGCGGCAATCCGGGCCGTATAACGGAAAAACCGAATAATACAGAATCCGAGTGTAGATAATTTTTAGTGCAGGTTTGCCTACATTTTTTAATTATAACAGAACATTTAACTTTGTTTTAATAGAATTTGCCCATTTTCTGATTGTGATGTAAAATAGGAGTACAGTAATGGAAGGGGAACATTAAAATTTAAATTAGAGAGAAAATTTTAAAATCTTTACCATAAAATACTTTAATTTGTAAATGGAACATCAGCTATAAAGCAATAACAAGTGACAATTGAGCGTCAAATGGATAACATTATAAATTGAGTAAATGTTTTACACTGGACATGTAACGGTTTGTTTATTTTAAAACACACTTGTTAACCCAGAGAACCTGCTTGGATAGTACAGGGCGCTGGATAATACAGAGGGCCAGATAGCCGAAGGCCAGATAATTGTGTCTCTAGTGTTATTTTATTAGTAGTAGATGTTCATGATTGGTGAATATCATCAACATAAATTATATTTCCTAAGTAATGGTCGATTATACCAAATAGAGAATGGGAACAACATTTTTAAAAACATGCACCAGCACATCAAGAACATTATTCTCTGGACAGAATCCCATATGACTGTGTCACGCTCCATTCTATTCCAGGCCCTGGTTTGGGAGTCCATCGGTTTGATGAATGGTCAGCTCTACACTGATGTTCCAATCGTTTTTGAAAACATTCGTTTCCAACGTGCTACAAATATTCCAAAAGAAGGTAAACTCTTACTTCCATCAAGGTTTCTATGAAAGTTAGATATAATGAATGCACTTTAAGGGTCCAAGACTTTGATTTGTGCTTCATATCATGATCAACCCAAACCATTATGAAAGGCTTTGTTTCTAATACCAATAATGTCAAAGGAAGTGTACAACTCTAATAGGTAGTAGGACACGGTTCTAAAAAAAAGTCTTAAGTCTTCTTGTTATGTGAGGTCAGGCCGGGTACAAATGATTATAAGTTCAAGAAGAAGAAGAGCTCAGATGATAAATCATATTGAACGACCCCTAACACAAAGAAAAATAATTATTTCAATATGGGGTGGACTATCATACTTGAGGACCAGAAGAAAACAATTTCAATTCCCCCTGAAAAAAAAACTAACTAAAATGATTATGACACATTGTATAGATTAAAGTTCAAATTGTTCTATATACATTTCTCATAAGTATTGAATACTTGTAAAGGAAACCCCTTGAAAGTGTTATTTTTATAAAAAAAAAAGCGAAATATCCATTCTAAGAAAAATACCTTTCTTTAAAGAAAGGAAGATCAAACTCTAAATATTTTAACTCTGGTCGAGGATACTGACTCTAAAACTTCACACATAATGTACAATTACATCTTCATTAGGAAAATTTAAAAATACATTACAACAAACTTAGCAAACACTACACGCTATCAATAAAGCTTATGGGATTATGACTCAAGAGAAAATTAAAAATTTCCATAAGGAAAAAAACTTTAAAAAATTTGTTTATTGAGCTTAACAAAGCTTGATCACATTCATTTGCTCGGAATGGCGTAATTCTTATGGTGGGATTAATTACCTAGAATAAGAGTTCTTTGAAGTTTGTTAACATCAATATTGATTCAAATTTTATATTATTTGGTTCTATAACTCAAATCAACCCATAGTAAACAAATTTTTATGGGGATTTAGGCCATTGCAAATCTCACAATGTCCCTAAAATATATTAAAATATGATTGAAGAATGACGCTGAGCATGGGACGATTCTTGGATAGCTAATTGGTTAGAGCATTGGCCCACTAAGTTTAAGGTCCCGGGTTCAATTCCCGTGTCCAGGTGTCATTTTGCAATTTTCAGAATATGATATCTAGATGGAGAATTCGTCACTAAAAATATAAATAATAGCTTCGGCTATTTGAATCTTATATATTAAAATATCTTAAATAACATTTCTTGTGAGGTAAAGTACAGGTGACCAGAAAATAAGCCGGACTATTTTCCCAATAACAGTCTTCATTAAACCTTTATATAACCTATAGTAAATAACAAATATGTTAACTTTGAGGACTGAAGATATATATCGAAGTACCGGTATTTTATAATCACCACAACATTTGGTGCTCTGTAATGCTTAACTTTGATGAGGTGAACTATTTTTGCATGAACATGTTGAAGAACTTAAAAACAATACATAATAATTAATAACTTATTATATAGGACTAAGGTCCAAAACTAATCTATTGTATTCTTATTAATGCAAACTCTTTGTATTTAACATAATATTTTTACCGTAGTAAACTAAAATATGATTTTATTCGACAATTTGCGAATGATATTTCTTGGATTCGAGATTCGAACTAAAAATACCTGCTTCGAAATGTCTACCTAGAATGGTACCTAGTCAAAACATACGTTTGTAAATTTGTAAGAATAGTTATATATGGAACTTAACGTTTTTCTCCTTGGAAGGGTTAATATATTAATTTGCGTTAGAATGAGTTTGGTGCATAGTTTGAAATCTGTTCAATAGATATACCAATAAAATTTTATCTCCTCCAGATACAAGACAATTTACTTAAACTTATGCCTTTATTATAAGCTCTTCAAGCATTTCTTTATTTGCCTAAATCTATTTTAGGCACTTATATGTATCATTTTGTAATAACTATTTCTTCCTTGTTATGAATTCTGGCTTTAGAAGTCTTCAAAGGTTTTGACCTTAAGTATTGTCAAAGATGGCAAAAACAATTTACAATAAATTATTAACATACTTTATTTTCAATGGTCCTATTATTATGTTTCTTCATGCCATATAACACAATATGATCCCAATAATATTTGTTTACTATGCTAAGATAGATAATAAATGTAGCTCATTAAAGTTTGGACAAAGTGAAATTAATGCAAAGCAGATACTTTGGGTGTAGTTGGTGTGGTACCGAAATAACTAATAATTAACAGTTAATGTGGCCTGCTGAGACTAAGTTGCTTCAGTGTTATATCTTTAAAGTACAACGGTGTTTTGTGTTTGTAATATATTGTATCAGGAATTGTTTTACTAATAGACTACACAATGTTGGAAACACGTGATTTACAATATCAGCAGTGTTGTACTGGTAAACTATACATTAGTGCTAATCTAGTCTCATTAAACACGGCACTAAATAATTAGTGATCAGAATTATTTATTTGCTTATTTTTTTTAAAATTATCATTTAAGATTTAAAAGTTTTAAAAATAAATTACGTTTACTCTGAGAAAGGTAGGCCTACAACGCAAAACCAAAGAAAGAAACAAAACAATTTAACAAAAATTTGGGTTGTAATAACATAAATCATAACTTGTTTTCATGTAGGTGCTATGTATTTCAAAACATTAATTTTGAAAATAATAATAATAATAATAATATGATAAAACTAAATATTCAGAAATGTTTCACAGTATTTGAAGTAGGTAGCATATCTGTTACTGAATAGTATAAAATATATTCATGACTATTTTTGCTTTCACATGGGCCATTTGGGTTTATAAGCCTTGATGAGTTCCCCGAGTGGTTAGAATTTGAATAAATCTGTAACAGAGCAACAGCAGATACTGCATGAAAGTTGTTTTTTTTCATATTAAAATCTCTTAGTAAAATATTGTTAATTTGTTTTAGGAAATATTGAATTCATCATAATGGTACAGAAAGGCAGTGGTAACTTTGAAGTTGTGGAAGGAGGAGCAGCCATTGTCACTGGTCGATGCTTCATTCCGAAGAACCCATCTGATGAGATGGCGGACCTCGAACCGTTGGAACCAGTTGAAGGGCAAGATCTCATTGAGTTTTCTGGCAGAGACATTTACAAAGAACTTCGTCTTCGAGGCTACAACTACAGTGGGCTTTTCAGAGGCCTTGTATGTGCTGATAATTTGGGTAAGTTACTAAACTTCATTTTAGTTTTAGTAGGTTAATTAAATACATGGATAAAGGGAGGTCAACCACTTCCCCCCTCAGCCAAATATATTTGTGCTTTAGGATACAATCCCCTTGATTCAATGAGTATAATCTGAACAGGTAGACATGGTGCTAAAAAAAATTGATTCAACTCACTCGAGACAAAAATTTATTTACAATATATTAATGAGCATATATCAGCATGATAAACATAATACAAATTAGATGGGGCAAGGTCTCGGCAAGGTTTAAAGATAAAGTGTATTTGATTAATAATATTACAATTTTCCCCCATCGTTTTAGGTACTACTGGAAAAGTTCAATGGTCTGACAACTGGGTGGCATTCATGGACAATATGCTTCAGATGCAAATTCTTCAAGAAGATACAAGAGGCCTTTTCGTACCAACCTCAATAGATAAATTAACAATTGATCCTAAGGTGCATCAAAGTATACTTCAAACGTTAGGAGAGGAAAAACGTAAGATGTTTCTATTCAACCATGGCTGACTTAAACAATAAAATATAGATTTGATTGGTGTTAAATTCATAACAAATAAACACAGAATAATATATAAAATATTGTAACTATTTCAGATTATCCTGTTTATGCTTACAAAGATGTGTGCATTATACGTTCTGGAGGTGTGGAGATAAGGGGTTTGAAAGCAAGCGGTATCACACGACGCAAACCACTTGGAGAGCCTGTACTCGAGAAATACCAATTTGTACCCAACTCAGCCCCAATGGATCCTCCTCTGACATTTAAGGAAATCATTCGAGTTTGTGTCCATATTGCCCTGGAAAACCAACTTGGAATTAAAGTGAAATCAGTTGAGCTGATAGATTCGGAAACACCCAGTGATGCAGAAATACTTTCTCCAGAAATAGCATTCATTTTAGGAGATTTACCATTAATTCAGGTACATGCCAAAGTGAACCTCCTGGTTTATGAAGATTATACTACTCCTTGAGATTTCTGAACCAGATTTCAACATTTCAACAATTTTCAACATTAATGTGAATGCATTTCCTTTAAGAAGCCCTCTTCATCTAGCTCTACTCCTTAAGTTGAGTCATTTATGACCCATATTTAGAACTTTAAAAAAAAAAGTAGTTTCACCACACAGAGCAAAAACATATTTTTAATATTGTCGTTGAAAGTCAGTGTTTGTATCTAAGTGTTCAAATTAATAAGTTACAAAAATTATTTGAAAAAATATGTATTTTTCCAAACGATCTTCAATAGCAACCTAGTAACAGCTAAAAATTCTTCAAATCAACTCCTTGAAAATAATCATAAGATTCTTTTGAAATTCTTTCTAAGTCAGTCTATTGCTCAAGTAAGCACATATTACTACAGATAGGTATGGATACTATTAATATTAAGATACTAATCTTAACTTGCATTCCCTTCCTTCTCCCCGTATGCTATGGTCCAGCTCTTCACCCGCTCCAGTTTTAAAGCCGATGATAAAATAGATTGGTTTCCAGGTTACACTAAACACAAATTTATTTAGTATCAAGCAGAGGTTTTTATTTTGATCTGAATTTGAAATATTTCCAGGCGGAAATTAATGTTTTGGCACCACCTACCAATGAGAAGGCTGCTGAACTTGGTTCAGCGATTCAAGTGGCAGATCGTAAGTTATCCGGAGAACAAAACAGCCTTTTGATAGTGGCTACCAATATTCTTGGACGAACTGAAGTTTTGCAGACTGCGTTGGGAGCACTTTCGGAAAAAGGTTGTTTAATAGCAAGAGAAAAACCGGACAAGATTGATTATCAATTAGACTCTGGCCTTGAAATTATTTTTGACCAGGTGGTTGATAATGAAAGAATTATTCTTCTACGCAAGGTGAGATTTACTGCATTGCTCAACCTTTTGACTTTTCTAATATAGTGTCTGGTATTGTTGTGGGACAGTGAAATTATATATGTTACCGTCCAAACCCGATTTAAGGACAAACTAGATCGGACTAGGCCAAATTGATATTTCCTGCCACTTGTAGGATAAACCGATATAACCTGATGTTTCTAAGCAGGACTAGTTTTCATCCTTCTTAATCTATAAAATGAATCGACCTTGGACATGTTTCATAATGCACAGTTCATGCGCAAATATTGTTAGCTAAACTAACCTAACCTAACCTAACCTAATTTTACATAAACCTGGTTTTATCTAATAAAATTGTACTCCATACTTGTTAATCCTATGCTTTGACCAAAGTTTCAGGATTAACTAATTTAGACAAGGCTAAATTCTAAGGCTCTCAGGATGTATTAATTTGGCCTAGTCCAATCTAGTTTGGACGGTAACATATAGATGGTTGTGCATAAACCAAAGATTTAATCATAGTGCAGTTTTCTGAATGTTTTTATTTAACAACAGTGAAATTGGATTCAGGGAAATAGATTTTCATCTTTAAGTAGCCCATTTATTTTAATTTTTTTTAACATAATAAAAAGGTTTCACACTTATAAATTTTCCTGTTTTCCAATGAGGACTACAGAAAACCACACTTAAATTCGACAACTGGTTCTTGCTACCTCATTGGATACACATGTTCTCCTCTTTTGACATCTCAATGGAAAAATGTATACAGTATTAATGGGCTTTACACTAGTGAAAATATATGGGTAGAAAAATTATTTTCGACAGCCAATCTAGTTTTTGTTTCACTCTACAAAAATATAAAATTCTTCAAATGCTTTGGATGGAATCTAAACAGTTTGTTTTTTCTTACATAGGTAGCTCAAGTGTTGAGCACTGTTGTGATTCCTATCACAGAGACATCGTACAGCTGGCTGTCAGCTGTTCAAACAGCTTTGAAGGATATTAGTCCAACTAAACGCATTGTGTTGGTGGCTGAGAACGAACCTTTCAATGGGATTATGGGTCTCTTCAACTGCATCAGGAGAGAACCTGGTGGAGAAATAGCGAGGTACAAACAATACACCCTTTAAGGAGTTGGAACACTATTTAGTTTATCTCTTAAACAGTTATTTTTAGTCTAGTGAAAATATTGGCAATCAGAGATTTAAACCTGTCTAAACTAAAGTAAATCCATCAACAGTCACTTGAATATAAATTGATGAAACACATTCTGTGGGATCTCCAGTACAACTGGTAAGCATATAAACCTTTTCTTGTAGGTAAGAAATTATAGCAATGTGAGGGAGTGGTGCAATTTTCCTGAGAAGACTACTTCAAATAGCTTCCAGAGGGATATAGCTATAGAAAAAAATATATATCTGGCGAGGAGCACTCTTAATAGCTTCTAGGTTCATCCAAATTTTAAAAAAAATTTAGAGGAAGACCTCTTCATATAATTTCTAGGAAATCTAAATTAAAAACAAAAAAAAAATGGGTAAGGACTATTTAAAATAGTTTCTCGAGGCATCCATATTTCAAAAAATTCAAAGGGAAGACTACTTTAAATAGCGTTTAAATAAGTCTGATTTCTGAAAATTGGAAGAAGAACCACTTCAAATTAATGACAATCTACAAATAACTTCTAAAGGCATTCAATTAACAAAAATGTGCCATGTATATACTACTCCATATAGTTTCTAGAAGTATATAACAGCTATAAACGATATTAAATCTACTGTTAAATCATATGATCTGTCACTTTTGAGATATATTATTAATAAAATCACATTTATGGGTGTAATGTAGTAACATTTTATGAATGTTGGCTCTTCCTATAAAAACTGGACTGTACTTGTGGAACGAAGTATAGCGGAGTTAGCCTGTCAAACTTCTACTCTTTTGATTTATTACACTTTTACTTTCTAATAAAGAGAATCAATATTGTATCTGTGAAAATTTTTGACCTTGAGAATATGATAAATCTTTGTTTTATGTGTTTCATAGCCCAAAAACACTTTTGTCTGTCCTCGGGATGTTTTTTTAAAATAGATTGAAACCCTCAAATAAAGAATAGTTTAATGATGAGTAATTTTCGAAATTTGGCACAACGATTTCGTTTAAAATGGATTACTGGGAAGTCTTTACATGCTAGTATAGTACATCTAATTAAAGGTTATATTATTGCTTGGTTATTCTTGAAAACTTAGTCTCAAACTACATTTAATAGCTTATTTAAGCAAACAAATACGGTTGTGTCATACCATTCATTTTCCTGTGGTCCCATGATCAGACCAACTAGCACACCATCCCTGACCACCAGTAGTTTGAGAACCACTGTAATCTTGAGATATCTAATTGTCACAAAAAATTAAGGTGAGGATCACTCGAAATAGCTTTATGGGGCATCCAAATTTCCAAAGATTTCTGGAAAAGATTATGCCATATAGTTTATAAAATTAACATAATTTTCATAATCTTATTTTCAAAAATTGGGGAGTAGGATTACTCCAAATAGCTTTTAGGGACATCCAATTTTCAAAAATTTATTGGGGGCGAGGGAGTTGCAGTCCTTAAAATAACAACTTTTTTTTTGTTTGCTCCCTTCCTTCCCCCCCCCCTCCCC